>OX422142.1:96503698-96659357 GCA_949129095.1 Volucella bombylans
ACACAAGAAGTTGCATCGAATTTTGAAAGATTGGTGCTCCGATGTTGGCTGGTGAATTCGTCACAACTCTTTCAAGTATTGATGTTAAAGAAGTTATACCATAGTCTACCACACCATACCATATACCTTCTTGTCTAAAACCTTTTGTGGCATCAAAGAAGTCTCGGTTAAATCATTACCGACCATGACAGAGCAGCAAGCGTTCTGTACTGGCAAAGAACCCTCGTTGACAAGCCACATGTCTTGGCGAAAGCTCCTTTACATTGGCAGAAAGCCGCCAGCGCCTAGAAGATTTTTGATGCGATGAGTGCAAAGGAGTTTGTTATCCAGGATAACACCCAAATACTAGATGAGTCCGACCATGCAGTTTTCTTCTTCTCGTAAAGAGAACAAAGTCAGTTTGGATTGGATTGGAGATTGGATTGACTAAAAGTCCATTTCTGGTGTACCAATTTTCAATCAGGTTTAGGGCGGCATGCACTTTAGAGCAGACAATGATTCAAGAAACAGTATAGTTCCATCATTTGCTTATGCCTGGATGTGGACCTTAGAACTATTGAGAACGTTAAACAATATATCGGCCGACATAAATCATAGCAATGGAGATAGGACGCCGCTTTGCGGGTGACACCCTCCTACCCCTACCATCACATTTGGCCGCAGTCAGCATCCTCCATCAGGCCCTATTCACCAGAATTACTCTTATTCACAAAGCTAATGATTCGTCTACACGAAATATCAGACACGGCGTGTACATCTTCTTGTCGCGTGCGTCAGTGCCAGCCTAGTAGTGAGATTTACTCCAAAGTTGTGAGCAGTTATACCTTTTTGTAGCATAACCATTGATTCCAGTCGACTTGAACCCATTAATAGGTTTGATAGCCTCCAGATCATCTGAGTCTGGCTGATCCCTATACGATTTACTAAGGTAAGGTCTTACACTACTGGTTTGTTCCTCGGGTTAGGAGTCAAAGACTGTTCGGATCATAACGTAAATGCATATAATTTACTATTCGTGTTCCAGAAATATTTGGCAACAATTGCGCCGAAGAAATTTCTGTCTACAACGACCACCGATAACCTCATCCAGCTTTGCTGACTTCTGTGCCAATGCGCCATACAGAAAGCCTCCTATGATGAAGCTTTTATTTTGAGCCACCTGAGTGTTACATAGGCCATATTACTAAACTGGCTTCTTCTTGTATTTACTCTTAAATCTGTCGTAGTGTGAATATTTCTTCAAATGTGGACTGCTATATCATCGACAAAGAGATTCAGGCGCTTACACAATATAGCAGACAAGATTTTGTAAAGGATGTAATAGAGTCTCTAGACTCTATAGTTGGCGCAATTTACAATGCCGTATCATCCGCGAACGTGTCTACCGTAGTCTCTTCATCTAGAGGTATGTCTCTAGTGTACAGTGAGAATAGGTATGGCCCCAGAATGCTTCCTTGTGGAACGCCAGCTTGAATTTCCTCAATATTGTGTCCAAAGAATAACTCACATAAATTGTGAAGGACCAACTAAATTATTAAACTTCTATATCAAAACTACAGATGAAGCACTCTGTACACATATTCTGATCAACAAGCGTTGATTTTAAACATTTTCTTGTCACAGCAATATTTAGAGTCTAAATAACTAACGAAAAAAAGGTGTGAATGACCCGAAAGAAAGGAACTTAACATTGGACATTTTAGGACGCTTGGGATAGACAGAAACTATACAAAATAACTGAAAGAGACAAACACTGTGTACCGGTGAGATAATAGGAAAATCCAATATCGTAGCATCATTAGAAAAGTAACTCAATTCACCTTAGGTTACCAGCCATTATAGAATGGCCATATGACTGGTAAGTTCCGACAAAAGATACGTCGTTTAAGACGCTAAAGAGACGGATAAGATTAAAACGGGAAGAGTAACCTGAAGAATAAGGAGAAGAAAAGGGGCACACAGTCTATCAAATATGAATTGATGTTTTATTAAGGTACCTGTGCCAAATCTTTGATAAAATACGGCTCCGCGAAAGTATGCCCCATGACCAGACAATCATGGCCCCATAACCAATAAGTGATTTTTTTCTTATAATAACTACCGAGGCTTGTCCTTGCTGAAGGTCGTGTAGAAGATCCAATCCAATGTAATAAATGCACGCCCCAAGATTTTCTGCAACACTTTAATTAGCAAATGCCATAGTTCCGGCGTAGCAGATTCACTAAAAATCTCTGCGTGTTATTTGCCTGGAGGTAGAGTAAACAGGGATAGAGCCAGACAATATAAATCTGACCTTCTTAAGTTTATTAGATCCAATGAGCATTTCTTGATCTGCGGGGATTTTAATAGTCGCCACTCATCTTGGGGTTGTATTCGCAACAATCGATGGGGAAAAATCTTATCTGAACTAAAAATAATGGAAAATTTTGAGATTGTATACCCTCATGAAGCAACATATATCCCGTCCAACGGGAGAGGCCTCCCATCTACTCTTGACTTGATTCTTACAAATAGGCCTGAATTTGTAACATGTCCAGTTGTCGTTAATAACCTTTCTTCTGATCATCTGCCGGTTGTTTTCGATCTCAAACAAACGGCAAGTACAGACAGTGGTGCCAGTGTATTCAATTACAAACGTGCCGATTGGAAAAAATTTAAACAGTTTTTAAACAGAAAGTTATCCACCTATTCTCAGTCTTCTATCTTTAGTTTAGATGATATTGACGAAAAAGTAATCGAGTTTGAAAATTGTATCCAAGAGGGTATAACGACTTCTATTCCCTTGCTTCATTTGAACACCAATAGAAATCATCCTCGTGACGCTGTTCTGTTTGATGATCTGAAAAAGACAATTCGCTTTAGAAATACAATTAGAAGACGCTACCAACGATCCCGTGACTCATTTCTCAAATTTCAACTCAACCTATTAAACAAACTGGTTATCAAGAAAATGCAAGTGATTAGGAATAGAGAGTGGAATCAATTGTTGTCTAATATCGACAAACATGACAAAAATGTCTGGAAATTAACCAAAATTTTTAAGAAAAAACGTCGAAAAATTCCATTTCTTAACAGCGAAACAGACGGCCGTATATTGCACTCCAATTCTGAACAAGCCGCTGAACTCGCTAAACACTTTCTAGCTAGTCACTCGCTAACCACTGGCTACAGCAATTCCAACACCAATAACTTAGTGCAGGAGAGTATAGATATAATCAATCTGAATCAAAACATGGCCCACAACACTTTTCAAGTATCGACTGAACTTGTCAAACATTTAATTAATACGTCCATCAAAACTAAAAAAGCTCCAGGTAGCGACAACATTTCGAACAGGATACTTAAACAAGTACCAAAAAATGCAATCGTTTTCATTTCCATCTTATTTCAAAGTTGCCTCACTCATGGATATTTCCCCAAAAAGTGGAAGATAGCGAAAATTGTACCAATACCCAAACCAACTAAACCGCCGAACAGAGCTACTAGCTATCGTCCCATCAGTTTACTCAGTTGCTTAGGCAAACTGTTCGAAAAAATCATTCACAGCAAAATTTCGGAGTTTGTCGAGGACAATAACCTACTCCCAAACGAACAGTTCGGATTCAGACGTGGCTACTCTACTACCCACCAGCTTGTAAGGATCTCTAAATTCATCAAAACGGCATTAAAAGAAAAGCAATCTGTAGGCATGGTTTCCTTTGATATCGAGAAAGCATTCGACAGTGTTTGGCATGATGGTTTGCTTCACAAACTTCTGAGTTACAATATTCCAATGTACCTCATCAAAATAATCCAAAGTTTTTTAGCCGAAAGGCAGTTTTTCGTGCAAATCCTTTCAGATGCTTCTGCACTTTACCCAATTAAAGCAGGTGTCCCCCAAGGATCCGTCCTAGCACCTCTTCTCTACAACCTGTACGTGGCTGATTTTCCCAAATTTAACCATTGCCAAAATGCCTTTTTTGCGGACGATACCTGTATCCTCTCAGCTTCAGACAACTGCACGCTTATAATGAGCAATTTACAGAATGCGCTGTTAGAAATTGAAACTTTCTTTTACGCCTGGAAAATTAAAATAAACCCCACCAAAACCCAAGCCGCCTTTTTTACTAGGAAGAGGAAATTTTCAAATCTACCTCAAAGCCAGTTAAGTATCTGTAGCTCTCCAATCGAATGGACTAACCCGATTAAATACCTTGGACTGAACCTGGATAAAACACTAACATATTCGTTTCACATCAATGCATGTATTAAAAAGGCTAATATACTAATAAAAACACTGTACCCACTAATCAACAAGAACTCCTACCTGAGTAAGGACAATAAAATTCTAATATATAAGGTCGTTATACTGCCAACTCTACTCTATGCCGCTCCTTGCTGGGCCAACTGTGCAGAATGTCACACAAAAAAGCTACAAATTTGTCAAAACAAAATTCTTAAAACTATGCTTGGGCTTCCTTGGCATTTTTCAACACTAGCACTACATGACATAACAAAAATGCAAAAAATTAAAGACAAAATTATATTTACCTCGTGCAAATTCGAAGATAAATGCTTTAGTCATGAAAGTCAACTAATCAATAGCCTCATGCATTAGCATATTATTTTTTTTTTTTTTTTAGTTTAAGTTAGTTTTTTAAGATACTTTAAGACTTTTTATTTTTAGAATCCGTAGAGTTTTTTCATTTCATTTTTCTCTTACATCTATTACAGATAAAACCCTTAGCTTAACAACTTTAGATGCAAAGAATTTAATGTTTATATTCTAATCTCTATACTTAATATAAGAAAATCCACTTTGAATGTTAAAATGTATATACACTGGGAATAATAAAAATGAATGAATATCCAACTTATGTTCGCATTATGGTGCAGACATTAGGCGCTGATTTTGTGGGTGGTATTACTATAGGCACTTTGTTACAGAGCGATTACTCATATTTCTCCGAAAGGCTGATATATTTCAATAAAAAGAACTACAAATAGTCAAATGTCAGCAAAGAAGTTAATGTACTGAATGCACTAGATACGTTTTCAGGATAGAGCTGTTGGAAGCTGCCGTCTGTCCACCAGAGTAATGAAGGCCTCCTTCAAAAGTACGGTCTGATGAATTTTCTTCAATTCGTCCTGCTAAGAAAAGTCGCTTCTTCGTTATACCAATTGGAATACGATATACGAGCACCTATAATCTGGCTTAGACACTTATAATCCAAATTTCCAGCTGGTGAATGCTTCAATAACTTCCAAGGTCCATTTTCCCAACAAGTTGTTAGGCACCCAACGGTCTTTGCTAACCTCTTAAATAACTTGTGTGGTAAATCATTTTCTCAAGTAGCTTTGTTGTCTTATCTTCTAATGTTTCGTTAGCCACCTCCAGACGTTCTTAAAAGCGGAACTTCTTATACAAAATTTCATCCATCATTCAAACCGAAGCTGACCTGATTTTTTAAGCTACTTGAATGCATAATGAAACCAGCGCAACATAATGTCCTCCTTCAACTATACCTTGAGAATAATCTGAATAATAATCTGCAGGCGCAGATTTAATTCATCAAACGTATCAAAGTGACTAGGGCGTGCAAGAACGCCTTTGCTATCAGATTTGCTTTGAAATATTCTGATGCTGTAAATAAAGTTCCATGCCGAGAGATTATGATAAACTCTAACCCTATTCCCAACCATACATCCGATTCCCTGAAGATATTTTTAGAATTTTCATTTATAAAAAAAATTCCACACCGTTTCTACTCAAAGGCTCACACCATAATTCTGGAAAAATGTTCGCATTAACTAGAGCAAAAGATACTTTGTAGGATGTAATGGAAAAATTCCGAAGAACTATAAAATATGATTTTACAACCAGTGCAACGGCATGGAAATATTATAGATATTCGTTCCTCCGTTGAAAATTGCAAGTCCCACTGGGCGGCGGCACTGAGCATGCACTCGTAAGTAGCTGAAAGTCCTAACTTTGCCTCCGGCAATCTCTGTGTCTGGTGGATTATGTGTGAGCTGCACTCTACACCAGAGAGACTTAGCCAAAGAATTCTTACTGCAATCGATTTTTGTTTTCTTTTGTTCTTTGGCCATTTCCTTCCCGGCCGTTGTATATTCATTTTGTTGTTCCTTTGCCGAGGAAAAGAATCTGTTTGGTACATCAAGTGGCAAACAAACTTCATCATAATTGTCCACTCAATATGCCCTTCGCGTGTCTTACCCTTCACTATGAGCAAGAAGAAAAACAAGATAAGGATACTCCTGCCAAGACGAACCAAACACCATAGTCTCGGCAAGGAGTTCTTCCAAAAGATTTACTGTGCCCGATAGCGCAATACAATTATTCTTTCGTCTTTTGCATACAATAATCTTCTGTCGGTAGAGAAGGATGGAAAGAGGTGGAACTGGGTGTTAAAGAAATCCCGGAGAAGGAATTACTGTGGTTGATACATGCACTGCAAACCTAAACAAGTTCCTCCAGCTCCAGCTTCAGCTCCGGAGCTGAAGGTACCTGTCAATAACAATAACAGCAACAGCATGACAAAAAAAGCAACCTCATGTGACACGCAAGAAAATACTTTGTGTATCAGTTTCTTTATTTTCGACTTTTTTGTGCTTTCCATCCTGCTTTAATGGATTCTTGAATTAACTTTCTACACGGAACAGCTTTTTGTTTATATTCCGTTTTGCACTTTTTTTCTGCTTCTATTTATACTCATTTGAGATCGCGTTTTTTCTATTTTCTCATTTTTCAATCCTTGTTCAATGCTTGCGGTTCAACTAGAATAAGCAGGATGTACGGGGCGCATTTGCTAGTGACAGCGCCTGTTGAAATAAAAATCGGGTCGCCTGGGAATAGATTTAGTTTTTTATATTTTTAGGGTGGAAAAGTTCAAATGTAAGTAGGACCATTCGAGCTTTGTCATTAGGGGCAACTTGTATAGAAAGTGGGCCAAAACTTGCTTCTGATTTCAGGAATTACAGCAGCAATATTACGTGTGAGAAGGGGAACCCCAGTTCGGAGACATGGTTATCTATGACTTTAGATTTTTTGCCAGAAATCTTTTGATATTACACCCCCTCGAGATGTTCCTATAATGTTCTATTCTTTTGACAGCCGGCAATATGCCATTAGGGTTACAGTTCAGCCAGCGGATATTGTATCATAAAATTTGCCCTTGAGCACTCAAGCAATCTTAGAATGAATCATCTCTGTTACGTAAGTGGAATTTTCGGGCCTTTTAAAGATAGAACAACCAGCGAAAGGTAATTCGGACCTTTTAAAGATATAACAACCAGCTAAAGGCCTTTGTTACTTTAATTAACCATCTGATTACTGAGAAAAAGTCTGGCTGATATCGTTTCTTCTTTATCGCTTCTGCCCGAACTAATTGCGTGATTGTATAGTTTATAAATTTTACAACAGCAGTTATGAAGAGGTTTTCGGCCTGAAAAGACGAAATTACAGTACAAATCCTGGAGCACATGGGCTTATTGCCGAATTATTCGAAGCAATTGAAGAAAATTTGGTATGGAGCGTACTTCAATGAAAAAAATTGCCAGCCCAACATTCCGGAATGGACGAAGGCCCAATATCTTCCACTGACTGTTGATTGCCTTGTTATTTTGTGTACACTGAGAGAGGACCAAACAGGACGATCGCAGAAGATCTTACTTCTTTGGTGCTTTGCCATTGTCGACGAAAGAGTACGTCATCACTCCTTGCCTTTCAATGTTAGGTAGCAGTTGACCGGCTTTACTACTGCATCAGGCGACCTATAAACTTATGTAAAATGTGATCAGATACTAGCATAGTTTGTCCAGTCCTACAGTCAAAGATCCTAAAGTTCTGAAAAGAACCCAGGTAAGACGTCGAACTAAGCCCCAAAGGCATCCAAACTACACGTAAAATAGTTAACAGTACGGAGGTGACGCCAAAGGATTATGCTCCAGGTGGTACTCGCAATTGCGACAATCTACCTTTGGTCTTTTCGACTGCGGCCGGGGCACGGATGCTGGAAACCCCACCCAACACACCCTATTACTCCCCGAGGAGCTGCTGGAACACTGGATTTCAAAGAAAGTATCCGGCACTCCTGTCGATGGGTCTCCCCGATGCCCGGATGAAACCGGTCCTGCAACCAACAAAGATTGCAACTCCGGTGGACGGAAATCGCATGAAGCGGTCAAACCCATTGTTAAAAACAAAACCATTGGCGGTTTCACATGCACACGATGTCCGGACGAGGCCGGTGCTAAAACCAGCACAGGTCGTAGTTCTGATCGATGGAAGTCGGCCAAAGCGGTAAAATCCCTGCTGAGTAGGCTTTCTTAGCGTACAAGATCCGGCTGACACTGGTGCTTCAACCAACCAACGGCAGACAGAACTTGGACGTCGCCGGAAAAGTAACTTCCAAAACAAAACCCGAAATGCCAAAGGGGACGAGATCGGCGCACCTACAAAGATGCTGCTATCTCCTCTCTGGCGTTTGGAATTGGGAAGGTTGCCCATGGCAACAGTCTGAACGATGCTGAGTGCCAACACTGTGTCGATCAACTGTGGGAGCTAGCCAAAGCAGAGAATCTTTGCTTTCAAGCAGAGGGCTACGATATCCAACAAACTTTTGAATGGCCAAACAAATCTGTGCCGAAAATCCCACCCATGGAAACCAAAACTCTCGATGTTTCCAGATAACTAAAATTGGCGCGCGTATTTGTTGGATTCTGGAGTAACTTACAGAAACGGGAGATACTCTGAAGCGTCTTCATACCCAGAACCCTGGACTTGACATTGAAAAGTGGCAAATCTACTCGCACAGGGAGTAGTAGGCACCTATTCGTCGTTGCGTCTGCTTATTTTCCCTATGATTCGTTACTGCCGCCACCACCGGAGGCGGTAGCAGAACTCACTGAATATTGTGACTCCAGGAAGATGGGACTTATCGTATGCTACGAAGCTAATGCAGGTAATCGACTTAACTTTATGCAACTGGTATGCTAAGGAGATTACTGGCTGGAAACTACTATCGGAGATCTCCATGTCAGACCATAGATACATAGAATTCAGAATCGGATGCGAGGTCTCGACCTTGCTGAAGACGAGGAATCCGCATAATACCAACTAGACATGATTTAACGAGGAGTTCGATAAGTACAATATTGCTCGCCCTAATCTCAGCATAAAACAAAAGCTAGAGGAAGCTGTTCAGTACCTGAACGGTAGACTCACCAAGTATTTCGAAATGGCATGTCCAGTCAGTAGGCAATCCTGTAGATCGCTAGTTCCTTGATGTAACGCAGACCTGCAGCGTCTTCGTATAAAATCCAGAAAACTTCTAAACAGATCGCTTAAGACTGGAATCTCCACAGATCCAAGCAAACAGAATTTAGGGGGTTTATTCGGATTTCGAAGAGCGGATTGCGAAAAGATCGAAGCTGTCAGTGAAACCAGTAGGCTGCTCAAAGTCCTCAAAAGGGGAAGATCAATCAGACTGGAACCACTCAGAAAATCGGACGGTACCTGTACAGAGTCGAAAACAGAGACTCTCCATTTCGTGGAGCTTGAATATCACTTCCCAAGTAACATAATTAGAACTAGTTCACAACTAGATCAACGAAGCTGCTAGTGAGTTGAATAACAGAACACGCCGTAGCTGGTATATCTCATGAGTTGTGGTGACGGATGAGGCCATTAAACATGCTATTTCTTCCTTTGATGGCTTTAAGTCGCCTGACACCGGTAGTATACTCGTATACCCAGTTGTGTAGACTAGCTGCTGATAACTCTGAAGATAATTTTCACTTCTAGCCTGGCACTGGAATACATACCGAATCCCTGGCGAACAGTGAGAGTTTTCGCCAAGAGTTTCAAACCTATAAGTTGATTTCCTTCATGCTGAAAAGCATCGAGAGAATGGGCGAGATCCATGTGCGCAAAACAGCCTTGCGAATGCTTTTTCTATCGGCGATGAAACAAGCCAAATAACGTTAAAGATTCTGCGAGAGTACGCTTCAGAATCTCGTAGGCAGAATTATAGGCGCACTCGACTCCTTGGGCATTTTCATGGACGTTGAGGGTGCTTCCGACAACTGAACTTTTGACGGGAGGTGTAACTCGGCCAGACAACATGGCGTAGATGAATCACTAATTTTGTAGATAAAAGCAATACTGGTGAATAGGACATTGATTACGGATGCTGGCTGTGGCCAATATGTGATGGCAAGGGTAAACAGGGGTTGCCCGCAATACGGCGTTCTGTCTCCACTGCTATGGTGCATGTTGGCCGATTCACTGCTAAATACTCTCATAGTTCTCGTTTATGCATAAGCACATGCGGATGATATAATTGTAAAGTCTGTTGAATCGTGTCTGCTCTAAAGCGCAGGCAGTTCTAGACGTGGTCGACGATTGGTGCACTAGAAATGGACTTTCAGTCAATCTTCTCAAAATTGAGGTTGTTCTCTTTACGAGAATGTGGAAGCTGACTGGTCTGACTCAACTAGTACTTAAAGGGATCACAATCCAATTCTCCAAATAAGTTAAGTATTTGTGTATCATCCTGGATGACAAACTTCTATGGATTAAACATGTTACGTCGAAAGCCTCTAACGTTGGCCTTCTGGCAGTGCAAAGGAGCTTTTGGTAAGTTTCAGGTCCATTCTATTGGCCTCTTTCTTGGTAACTTCAGGTGTTCCTCAAGGTAGTCACCTAGGTCCACTTCTCTTCATTCTAACCATTAACCATTCTTTTAGTTTTTATGAATAAGTCCTAGTTTGTAAGCTTGTATTAGGCCAAATAAATGGCGGCGTTAGCCTCCACCAACATTTAAAAAAATGTAATATGGTCGGAATTTGTTTCAAACTTGGATAGATTTGCATTTTACAATAATTACTGCTCACTCAACTGCATATGTTGTCTAGGTTCTATCCTAGATTCGGCGGGTTTTTAAATTATTCGTACACCACGAGATAAAGAGCTGTTATCTGATTCTGTATTAATTTGAATTGTACCTAAGTTTCTGTTGCCAAACAACTGACCTGGATAATGACCATGGCATTGCATTATATTTCCCTAAGAGAGGCTATACATTTAAGTAACTTGGATAACTAATCTCCTATGGAAGTTCGTTTAGAAGTATTTATGGCTTTAGGAACTAAATTTAGGGAATTTCGAATTTGAGTTTAATCTACATGGAAGTTGTCATTTGGTTATTTCTCATTTTCTGTCATCAAAGTAAACGGGCATTTGATTGCTGTCTATATCTTCTGGCCTGTAACCATAATGACAAAATGATTGATTAGGTGCTGTGAGGATGCTTGATTCGTTGGAGGTAATCGATTCATCCTTTAACATAAAGTATATGGTAAAAGATACTCGAAATAATTTTGCATTATAGATTTTATGCTACTTCTTTAGGATATTTGAAAGAAGTTAACGGTGTTGTTGTATAAGCTGTGTTCACCAGTGCTTGAGTTAAGCTTGCCTCCATAATTGCTAAAATCTTGCTCGGGGCTACTCTTGAGTTGTTAAAATTATCTCTTATGAATTCTGTCTTTTTTACCATATAACATGCCATGTGATTTTTTCTGTCACTCAGTTCGAAATCTTAACCCTCTACCGCATACGAAGCCGAATATGGCTTTGAATTTTATGATGCATATACCATATTTCCAAGAAAACCTTTTCGAAATGACCTGAAATTATGTTTTTCCATTAGTGTTTTTTCTTTCTGCCTGATAATTATAGCTAATGATAGTAATTTATATAGGTGATTCCTACAAGTAAATAAATTCCAAGTAAAAAATAAGTTGCGATTTTAAGTGCTAATTACTATATTTTTGATTTTGCGGCCCGGGTCAACCCCGGACAGAAGCTTGCAATAAGCAAATATATACTTAAAACTAACATTTTCACTTAAAAACTAAAGGGTGGGAGCGGTTAAAGAAAGTTAGGACGTGAGGCAAAGGTGGAAACAAGTATGTTCTTGAGGGAGAGTTTGCTGAGATGGTAGTCGAAGAGAGGCAGAATATCGTTAACTTCTCGAAGCATCCTAGACATTGGCTCCAGGTGTCCGTAATTCGTTCTGTGAAGATTGAGCCGGAAAAGTGGCACAGACCTAAGATTGCGGGGATTGGTGTTAAAAGAAATAATTTGAAGTAAGGAAGGGCAATCGATATTACCTACTAAAATTTGATGAATAAAGAGAATGTCGGCAACTTTTCGGCGTATAGAAAGGGGTTGTAAATTTATAAGTTTCAGCCGGTCAGTGTAAGGTGGTAAGTTTTGGTTATCATCCCACGGAAGACCACGTAAAGCAAACCGTAAAAACCTGCGTTGAACGGCTTCTATCCGGAGTATGTGAGTTCTGTAGTAGGGTGACTAAACTTGAGTGGCATATTCAAGAAGAGGCCTAACAATGGTTATGTAAAGAGATTTGGTAACATAAGGATTGGAAAACTCCTTAGACCAGTGCTTGATAAAGCCAAGGGCAGAGTTGGCTTTTTTTATTATACTATCAATGTGAGAACGGAAATTGAGTTCCTTATCGCAGGTAACACATAAATCACGCAACTCATTTACTAAGGGAACAGGCAGATTAAAGATTAGATAGCAACGAGGTGAAGTAGGGAGGCGTTTACGGGTATAAGTTATATGTTGACACTTATTGACGTTAAGCTCAAGAAAATTCTTCTGACACCTGTACAAAACCTGTCTAGATCTTGCTGCAGAAGTAGGCTGTCTGAGGAAGGTGATATATATCTAAATATTTTCATATCATCTGCGTTAACAGATTTTTAATGACACAAGCAACATCATTAATGGTCAGAATAAATAATAAGGGACCAAGGTGGCTGCCTTGAGGGACAGCAGAGGAGGCTTTAATTGGGTCAGAAACCATGGACCTAAATAGAACATAGTAAAGTCGTTCACTTAAATAGGATTGAACCCAAGTTATAAAGTTTATCTGGAAACCAAGAGCCTTTAATTTTAGAAGGATTATATCATGAGAAATTCTGTCAAAGGCTTTGCTGAAATCGGTGGCAATCACATCAACTTCATTTCCAGATTCCAGTGCACATAAAGTGTTTGATACGAATTCCGTTAAGTTGGTGGTCGTAGATCTGCCTTTGAAAAATCCGTGCTGGTTTAGGGAAACAATAGATTTACAATGGAAAATCATTATGTTATAGATAATGCTCTCAAAAAGCTTAGGTATGCAAGACAACTTAGCAATTGGTCGATGGTTGGAAATATCGTCTTTTCTACCTTTTTTATGTAGGGGAATAATAAACGATCTTTTTCAGGTTGAGGGAAATAATCCCTGGGTGATAGAAAGTTGAAAGAGAGCTATAAGAGGTTGGGCTAGATGCATTTGAGATTTCATTAAAAATATAGGGGGGAGATCATCAGGGCCAGAATAATCATCTTTGAGTTTTATTATTTTATCTCTAACTTGCTCTAAAGTTATAGACACCGATTCCAAAGTTGTTTGTGGGCAGCTGTTTAAGTAGGAAAAGTAAGAATGGTCTGGCTGTTGGGAATGGATGGCGAACGCTTGGCCAAAAAAAATTGCGAAGAGATTTGCAATAATTTGGGGATCGCCCGAGGCCCTATCAAGAAAATTTAGAGATGATGAAATTTTAGTTTTGATGAACTGAAAGAATCTTTTGTGGTCGGAAATGAGTGTGTGGTCCATTTGGTTTAAATAGTTGTTATAGAGAGTTTGGCAAAGTACAGAGATATTTATTTGGGCCGACTGGTAGTAGAAGAAACCGGTATCGGAACGCGATTTTAATTAAGAATACCAGAGCTTATTTCTCTTGTTACGAAGAGATCGCAGCTCTTTATTATACCCGGGTGGTGACGATGAGGGATTCCTTTTGGGTAAAAAAGGCACAGATTGGGAGAGACATTTTAAAATTTCGGTATAAAAGGATGCAAGAGCATCGTTAACCGTAAGGTTAGGGTTATTGTAGAGAAAGTTAAAATTGACCATACTGAGGAGGTTGTTCAGTTTGGCGTAGTTAGCCCTACGAAAATAAAACTGTAAGAATATTCATAGGAAACGGGATTGAAACCATTGTCATATGTCAGCGTAAGAGAAGGGGAGGGTGGTAACTATCCAACTTAGAAAGCAGATGTTTACTTTCTAAAACGGCGCAGTTATCTGTATCAGTGGCGAAGACTAAGTCGAGTTGTCTGCCGATGTTATTGGTGATACCACTTAATTGATATAGACCAGAGTCAGTTAGGCAGTCGATGAAAAGATTTTCTTTATCAGAGGTAGGATTTGTTGCAGTATAGTAGCACTGATCAGTCAGAGTCTATAGAAGCTTAGGTAGATTAAAATCACCTAAAAAAATAACAACTTCATTGGGGTCAGCAGCATTAAAAATGCAGTCGATTGCATCAACAGCTAGCTTGTAACCTTGAATTGGTTGAGAGGGGCGAATATAGCAGCAACAAATATATAGGTTGCGTTTGTAAATAGGAATTCTAGCGCAAACGAATTCGAAGAATGCAGTGGACGATTTTTTAAAGGGTCTAGACTCGAGACGAGAGTGTGTAGCTAGAAGTACACCACGGCCATATAAATTCTCCTCTTTATCTAGACCATCGTCACGGTGTAAATCGAAGTCTTGGGAAAATAATTCATTATTCATAATATCAGGGGTGAGATTGGTTTCTGTGAGGGCAAAGATGTCGTAGGGCAGAATCTGCAAATTAAGATATATAGCAGAAATCTTAGTTCGTAATCCTCTTACGTTTTGATAATACAGGGACAGATATTTGGGAGGCTTCGGCAAAGAATTGAGTGGTGGGTTAGGAGCGATGGTAATTTTTTGAAACTAGACCGTGTTCTCTGGAGGTGTAGTATCCGTTTGGAGCTAACATGAGACGCAAAAGAAGAGAGATCATTAGACACGTCATCAGGAGTCATATCTAATTGTTCATGAAAACGAATAAAAAGTTGCCGCAGATCATTATGATTAGTGTGGATGCCTTCTTGCAGAATGGAAACCATTGCATTAGTTTTCGTCATACCGTCGATACAGACAGAGTCAGGCTTGTCATGTAGGTAGGCGAGATATAAGCGAACATTATCATATAATCAGCGGTCTCTTAAACGAGAGAGAACATATCGGCCATCTTCCCCAGAATCGATAAGGTGCTTGGTTAACTTTGCCTTTTGAGGAAGAATGGGGTCTAAAAAAGAAGGTGGTGCGGTATTAGGGTGGGAGTCTAGCTTAGAACATGGGGAGGGATTTAAAATATGGGAGCGAATAAAGTTGGGGTATGCCGTTTTTGTATGCGTGGAATGAGGAGATGTTGGGTTTTGTAAATGACTGGGAGGAGGATCTAGATTGAAAGATACGCGCTTAGGAATTGAGTTAGACGCGGTGGAAGAACGTTTTGTATATACGCGATTGGCAGTATGAATTGAAGGAGGAGTGAAGACAGGAAATGTCCCAACTTTAAAACTCCAATTTGCATCAGGAGTTTGTTTGTTAGGAGTTGGGTTTTTTTTTGGAAGAGTTAGGCTTCGGTATAAAAATTAAACTTAAAATTAACATTATTCTGTTTTTTAGATTTAGGGGATTTTGAGGTACTGGACTTAAAGGTAGTATCCTTGCGATGTTTGTTGTTTCCTGTATTCGGTTTAATTCTTTCCATAGTTAATCCACCCAGATTGATGACGTCGGAAGCAGGGTTGATAAACATCCATTCATATTTTGACGGGATGCTTACCTTGAAGGTGTTGGTGGAGATCTTACGGCAGTTGCCGACATCTATTTTAAATTTAGATTTGAAGAGACTAGTTAGCCTGTTTCGATCGAGGAGTGTACCTCTTATTAAAAAGGCAACTGACTCAGCTTTGTTGAAATTGTTCAACTTTTTTAATCTCGTGTTCCACTCCGAAAGTGTCCATAATATTCCGAATCTAGAGATTGTGGGTTCAGGAGTTGGTGTAGTGGCATCGTTCACCGAAGAGGGTTGTGGTGGAGCAGAAGATGATCCAGGAGCTACTGGTGGTTCCATAATTGCAGATTCAAGCATCTCAGTAAGAATCGAGGTGTTGTATGATGCAGTCGGTGGGGGCTGTGATTGCACCGGTATATCTTCTATTTTACTGGAAGTTATCCGGATGTGATCAGCAATATCGATTAACAGCGCGCGTGATTCGGTTATCTCGTTGCTTAAATCGCTAATTTGGCACATGATGTTTATGAGCAACTGATCATTATTAGGCGGAGAGGGAACGCTGCTCCTGGATGTGCTTTGAAGATGAAAATCGAGGGAAGACCGTAGAGAACTTAAAGAGTCTGTTATTGTGGGGATGTAAGATTTTATTATTGATTTAATACTATGGGATAGAAAATTTTTTGAATCTTCACTAAAGTCATGTTTGTCATTTCGTTTTATTAAGTCACTGTTTTGAGGCAACTGCATGGATAAGTTTCTAAATTGACTCTTGTTATAGATTGCAGATTGCTCGAGTGAAATTGACACATCTTCAACGGATTTCAGAAGGTCATCATATTTTGTAAATTGGTTTTGCATTGATTTCAAGGCATGGTTGTTTTCTACCGCAAAGTTATTGACCGAATCACTGAGACACTTAATAGCAAGTACTCGTAATATGTGGGACGGAGTGATGTCCTTGCACTCATCACAATAAAACAAAAAGTTGTTTTTAAAATCTTTTAGATACGCGATGGATCTTTTGCTCAAGCCAATGCAAAGGGCATGGAACGACTTGCTACAAAGACACTGCAGATCACCATAACAGCATTTAGGTCACTTGTTAGGGAGCAATTCATACTTGCACATAATTCAGATATGATGACGATGATTTAGTTAGGGTAGGTCAGTTGAGAAATTTTAAAAACAAAAGGCGGTGAATGAGAATTGGGTTAGTTGTTAATTTCACTTTAATATTATTATGCCAATAAATAAATCGAGTCAGCAAAACACAACAAAAGGCGATGACCGAGAAATAGGATGTGCGAATTATTGTAAATTAGGCAGGAAAAAAAATTAAATGGAAATAAATTAGCAGAGCGAAATTTAAACACGTCTGAACTTAATGAATGAACAACGACAACTATAGGGTCATTCCATGAAGGATCGATCGACGTTCTGAACGGCATCACTCAGATTTGGCTAAAAAGTGGTAGAAATACTCATTGGAGTGGTACGAATCATAAGGCAAAAAAAGTTTTGCAACGGAACTTCAAAAATTGGCAAAAGATCAAAATGCCTTCCTTTATGACCACACATTTCGGCCAAAACGGCCGCTTTTCGCGTTCAATGTTGGCTCTGAGCTCTTCCAACGTCGTCGAGGTGTTGGCATAAACCAATGACTTAACGTAGCCCCACAGAAAATAGTCAAGCGGCGGCCAATCGACTGGCCCATTTCTTGAGATAACACGCTCACCATACTTACTCTTCAATAAATCGATTGTAGCGTGTGCTGTGTGGCTTGTGGCATCATCCTGTTGAAACCACATGTCGTCCATGTCCATATCTTCCAATTCGGGCCACAAATAATCAGTGATCATGGCGCGATAACGCTGACCATTCACAGTAACGTGACGATCGTTATCGTCGACGAAAAAATATGGCCCAATAACGCCGCCGGTATGCAAACCGCACCAAACAGTTATATTTTTTGTGGATTAAGTGGTGATTTACGAAGCACATATGGATTTTCACCCGACCAATAACGCATATTTTGCTTATTGACGAACCCATTGAGCCAAAAATGAGCTTCGTCACTGAAGATGATTTTGCGATGAAATTCATCATCTTGGCGCAACTTCTCCAGAACCCAATCGGAGAACGTACGTCGCTTCAAATTCTTGAGTCAGCTTGATCTTGTATGGGTGTAAGCCAAGATCCTTACGCAAAATACGCCATAATGTGGTCTGAGCGATGCTCAATTCTTGAGGACGCCATTCAATTGACTGATTTGGATCATTTGCTACGGACGCCTGAACGGCAGCGATATTTTTGACACTTCAACCAACCCGTTGTCTCACTGACACGGCAATATCACACAACGAATATGTAGACTCAAATTTTTGCACTAAACTTGTTATTGCCTGCCTACTAGGGCGAGAATTACGACCGAAAATTGGAGTTAACGCTCTTAAAGTTACAGTCACCGACTCCGAATTTCGGTAGAAAATTTTTATAATTTGCAGACGTTTCTCGTTCGTGTAGTTTACCATGATGAAGATGTTGAGTTTGCTGAATAAATTGACAGTGACAGTTTGATGATTAGAGAAAGATTAGTGCGTTCACAAATTAAATTCCAAGTTGTCAAGTCCCTATTGGAAACCCCTTATAGAAGGAAGTGAGGAATTTTGAGGATGGAATCAACGGTGGCGTCCAAAGTTCCAGTTAGTTCAAACTAGTGTTATCTCTATATGAGTTGCGTCAACGTACTTGAATACCAGGTCCATAGCCCTTAATAAGGGCCAACGGCAGCACTCGCATCCCCGAAGCGGGTTACTTGCTCTGGAATTTGTTCCGGACTCTTCTGTCCTAGGGGTCCCATAAAGGGCCTGGCCCTCACTGTTGGGGGTTGCGAGTGGGGTCGACTGCCCAGTAATTGTAACGAAGCGACCAATAGCCTCGCATAAGGACGGATTCACTGTTGACGACTCTGCAAAACGAGCAAAGGACAACGATTGGAATTGCACATGGAATGTTCGGACCTTGAACAATTAGCGGAGGCCCTAAACTGCTATAAAGCAGATATAACCGCCATGCGCGAAGTTCGGTGCGATAGACCGGGCAAAAGAACGATGAAAAACTGTAATGTTTACTACGGTGATTGCTATAGGGAACTTATGCAGCGTCTATATTGTATCAAAGGTAAATTCACTAATATCAGCCTTATATGCGCTCACGCCCCAACAGGGGAAAAGGACGATGCTACCAAAGAAAGTTTCTACGAGCTCCTTGACAAAACCTACGAGCAATGTCCGATGTATGACGTTAAAATCGTCCTAGGCAACTTTGATGACAAAATTCGAAAGGAGGACATCTTTGGTAGCACAACCGGAAGAACTACACGACAACACGTCTGAAAACGAACTTAGGCTAATCGATTTCGCTACTGGACGTAACGTTACTATAGCAAGCACACGGTTTCCTCACCTCAATATTCACAAGGGAACATCGCAGACACCAGATCAGCAAACTGTCAACCAGATTAATCATGTTGCCATCGACGTAAGGCACTCCTCAAGTATTTCAGATGTCGGAACATTCCGAGCAGCCAACATAGACTCGGAACACCACCTAATTCTAGTCAAGGTACGTCTACGGATACCTCAGACGCCACAACTATGAGGAGATTTAACAGGTTGAAATCGCAACAAGCCGCCAGAACCTTTGCCAATCGCGTATCCCTCAACCTCTCGAGAAGTTCTTTGCAGCCAGCATCAAGTTCTGAAGCCGAGTGGCTTAGATGATGAGAAACCATCAGAAATTTCGCAACTGATGTGCTGGGTTCAACCCGCCCACCACTATGAAACCCCTGGTTTGATGAAGAGTGCCGGCAAGCACATGCAGCAAAACAACATGCCTACAAAGCGGCGCTGTAGAGGAAATAGAGAGGTGCTACTCCAGGAATAATATTCGGTAGTTTAGCCAAAAGGTAGAAAGAACGTGTCAGGGTAATAATATCCGAACGAAAACCTGTATAGTTGAACAAGGAAACCTTGTAGTAGACTCACAGTCCGTGCTGAGGATATGGAAAAAGCATTTCTGCAGACTGTTAAACGGCGAAGACGACACAAATTCCGCTGCCAGGCACAGCGAACAATTTAATATTGATGAGAATTCCGTCCACTTGACCAAAATGTTGTGAGGATAGAAATATCTAAACTGTAGGCGATCAAGGCTGCCGGGTCGGAGGGCCTACCCGTCGAACTATTTTAGGCAGCAGGAGATGACTGGTTAGAGAGCATACACCAATTTATTTCCAAGATTTGGTCGGATGAATGTGTGCTTGATGAATGGAACCTCAGCATCGTTTACCCGATTCACTAGAAATGAGACCCTCTAAACTCCGCCAACTATAGAGGTATCAGTCTCCTAAACATCGCATATAAGATCTTGTCTGCCGTATTGTGCGACCGCCTGAAACCATTTATCAACGATTGACCAAATATTCACACTACGGCAGATCCTGGAGAAAGCTAAGAAGAAAGCGATAGAGAAAGCCCGCTGCTACATCAAAGTCGGTAACGACCTAACCGAGATCTTTGATGCAAAAAAAAAAGATTTAGGCCAGGCGACGCGTTGTCATGTGATTTTTTTAACATCATAATGCAAAGAAAAATACTCACAAGCCAACACACGAGCAACGATCTTTCAATAGTCTGTTCAATTGCTTGCATGCGCCGACGATATTGATATTGTTACGAAACCTAAAGAAAAAAGAAAAACTAATGCCATAAGTTTTACTGCAGGGGATGAAGTCTGGTTTTTTAACCCCAAGCGGCGGAAAGGTCTGTGCCCTAAACTACAGAGCGATTGGGAAGGCCCTGTCAAGCTTGTGAAACAATTGTCGGATCTCATCTACAAAATCCAGGCGCCGGACCAAAGGAGGCAAGGAGTGGTACACGTAAACCGACTTGTACCGTATACGACCTCACCTGTAACTCAGACGGAACTTTGAGTTTTGAGGAGGGGGTAGTGTTACGAAACCTAAAGAAAAAAGAAAAAGTCCAAAGCGAGCAGTTGAGGTCGGAAGACTAAGGCCATAGAAGAAAAAAAACGTTTAATTATAAAAAAAGAAAAGAATAAAAACAAAAGTTTACCTCTCGGGAACCAGATATTTTTGGAGTTTCTTTTTTTGTCCTCTTTTTATCCGATTGAAACTCGGCGGTAGTTTCAGTCAATAGGCAATTTTCGTTACAATATTATTGATAGAACACAGCGAGCTGTCACTGGAGCGGAAAAATGGGTCTAGCGGTAAACGAGGACAAAACAAATTATACTCGTATGCTGTCAACAAGAAGGGAATGTCACAATCGACAGCTATAACTTTGAGGTAATAAGGGACTTTGTCTACCTCGGCTCTGCTATCGGAAGACGACATCTCTTCTTTGGGCTGAGAAGGCAACTGTGTAGTAAGGCCCTCTCCCGAACAACCAAGGAAACTCTATATAATACCCTAGTAATCCCAGTACTGCTCTATGGTTCCGAAGCATTGACCCTGTCTAAAGCGGATGAAGATATCTTTGGTCGTGGGAAGTTAGCTAAAGACCGCGCTATTGGCTTATTGGAGACTTATTGGTTGAGGCCCAGGTCCACCTCGGACTGTAGTGCCGCCTGAGCAAGTAAGTAAGGAGAAAAGAACAATTGGATTTGTACGATGATCGATGACTATTTTTAACTCCTTTTTACGGAGGAATTAATTCAATTTGTCGTCGATCAGTCAAACTTAAACGTTCTTCCATACAACATAACTAAGCCAGGAAACATAATAACAACCGAAATGGAGCAGTTCGTTGACATGTTTATTTACATGTTTTATGTTCAACTGCCATCTCATCCGTTGGCCAGTAAAATCTTTCTGACACGCCAGGTAGCAGGTGGGAAACAATAAAAAAATTCTTACACTTTAGTGATAAAACCGATTAGAAGAAGTGGAGTTTCTGGATTCAGTTATGACTTTACAATTTTAGCTGGAGAGCAGAGTAACACCTTCTCCGAAAATGGACCTGATTTACGAGATACTGGAAACTTAATGACGAGGCTTACATCTGCAGTGGTTAAACATGTCAGCCACCAACTTTTTCCCGATAATTGGTATCACAGTCTATTACTATCTTTGAGCACAGTCAGATTAAACCGAGTCCCCAATTCTAAAATGTCAACAGAGAAAGAACTGAAAAAAACAAAGTTGTGGATGCATGATTGAAAAAATGACTACACTCGAGGGAGTGAAATTGGAACTGGTATTATAGGTTAATAGCAAGCCTGTAAACATGCTGTCAAAGTGCGTTGGAAGCAAGCCAGTAATCACTAAACAGAACAGAGATATGGAACGGCTGTTTAGGGTTTATAATAAATATATGGGTGGCGTTGATTTGCTGGATTCCATGCTTGGGTTATACAGACTACACAGTCCCTTTGAGATCAAAAAAGTTCTAAAAAGAAAATATGTTTTCGCATGATCGATTTATGCTCAGTTAACTTATGGCTCCGTCAGAATGACTTCTGCCTGCCATAATATTGTGCGATTGTGCCATTTATGGCTTCGTTTTGTATTTTTTTAAAAAATAATAATTTTTAATTTATTTTAATAAATGTTGGTTAAGAGTCCATTTTAAGAGACTTTAATTTTTGTTAATGCTCAGGATTTAATTCATGCAGTAGAGGACTAAGAAAGTTTGTAAAATGACCTGCACAGAGGTTAGCTTATGGCAAAAGTAGGCCTTGGCGAAGCATAGTTTATTGTACTTACGCTGATGTCAAACTATAATCCACAGTTAATCCTTAGCACTTTATGTGATTGGTTCGTTTTGACTAAGCGCTCAAGGTCTAAAAACGTGGAAGCGTACTAAACCCCGCTTTCAAGCTTCTTCATTATAGGCAATATACAAAATAGCTTTGCAAGAAAGAGGACCTCTTTTTCCACAATTTTAGTCCATAATTCTTTCATAATTCATAGATAGCATCTCGAAATTAAAAATATGCTGTTCTATAACTATCGTCTTCTAATGTACACATTTCTCAACTACTCCTGCCTGATTTGACTTCTCCTTCCGTATCAGTGGTAAATCCGGCCCTGGTTATGAGTTCCTCCACGAAGTAACCCACCAAACAACTCCCTTCCAATTCCTGCTCCCCCGTCGATGTTAAATGTAAATGCGCCTGTCTGCAATTAAAATCAAATATAGAACGAAGGATATTGTCTTGGCTGAATAAAAAAAAAAAAAAGAAAAAAAAAAAAGAACTAAAGACCCGAAAAGAAAGGGATACATAAAAATCCACCCTCATTATGCACATCTCTCTGTGTGGGAGTGTGAGAACTCGTATTCAGATGAAATAAGGACAAGTGAAGATGATTCCAAATATGTGCATATACGAGTACAACAAAATTAATATGGATATGCCATGGCAAATACCAGTTGCCAGTTGCAGCAGTACATATCACTTGCGGGACCTGACTTGAATGGGGAATGGAAATAATTGTTGAAGTCATCTTAAGGGTGTAACACTAGGAAGAGGCCTTCATTTCATTTCAGTCCTTAGAATGGAAAACTGTGCAGACACTATGAATGTGTGTGGGGTTTCTTCTGCGGTTTTTGTGGTTCCTTTTGTCTGACTGGATTTCCTCCTTTTTATTTTTGATGGAATATATGTTACCCAGCACTTGAACAAAAAGGAGGGAATACGAGTATATACTCCTACTCTTACTCGTACAAAAGTTCATATCAAAAAGTATCTGCTATAAAGTAATTTGGCCAAAAAGTGGTAATAACTTGGAGTTGGTTATTTTCACTGCTTTTGATGCTTTAAATGAGATGTTTTGAAAAGTTGGCCTGGTACCATAAGGAGGGCAAAGCGGCTCAATTTGCATGTTAATTGGTTTTCGTGGTCAAAAGCAGTTTACAGAAAAAATGGTGGAAATTATTAATTCGGAGGCGCCTAGTGTATTTCACGTGGCAATCAATGAAAGAAATCATGTCGGCGGAAGAAGGAAGCAGCTAAGTGTGTTCGTGAGCTCTGTTCAAATAAAATTGCAACCGAAAATAAGACAAGGAAATTAATTGAATTAGTTTTTTTAAACGACCCTTTGACATTATTATTTATTCGTTAGAGTTCGAGGGGTGCAGATGATTCCATTGCAAATACTAGCATATAGTGTAACAGAGGCAGAATCAATTAGCAGTTTATTGCAATTCAGGACATCATATAAATGATTGAATCGCGCTTATGCTTTGAATACGGTTCAATAGTAAAAAGACACGTATTGGAAGAACTTACTTTACTTTAAATGGAGCTGAATTTGAGCTGGGTCTTGAGTTGACTAGGGTTCTTTTCAACTTGCGTGTCTTACCTGGTTTAAGGTTTTCTTCTTCTGCGGCATGTCTCTGTACTGGATTCGAAGGTTTTCCGACTCGGTATCGTAGTCGTTTTTGTTTCACAGCTCGCAGTTGGTCATAGTAACTTAGCTCTCCAATTCAGCGTCTATGTAAACCAGATCAAAGACCAATATGAAGAATTTTTCTCTCAAATCACCCTAGGATTGCCTCTATAATTTTTTGCAAAGTCAATCCTTATGCACAATAGAACATGACTGAAATGATAAGCATTGCATATAAATGCACTTAAGCTGTTTCGGAGAAGTCTCCACTTAATGACCGTCTAAGCGAAACGACAAGTGTGAATTCTTCTGCATTTGATCTCAGCTTTGATGTCGTTGTAAGAAGCGGAAAGTGCCTAATGCGTTCAGGTATTTACACACCACAAAAGACACCACAAAAGACACCACGACAAGACTGATGCCATACAGTTGACATAGTTTAGAAACTCCTTTCTTTGAAGTTTTATTTATAAGATATACTTTCCTTCTGGATGTAGGCTCTTTACAAAGCCATTCCATTTCGGAACTCACGCGATTAAGCCGCAAGTCATAGCTGCATTGTGAGACTTAATTTCAGGTGTGACTACTCGTATATTCGTCCAGATTGGATAATTTATTCAGCGAAATTTTGGTCATCGCCGGCGTCTTACGCATACAGTCAGTACATACACAATCGACCACGTATTCACTATTTGGTGACTTTGTTCATCCTTATAGTTTTCCCGTCGGATTGTCTCTGGTTAGTCGAACGTTTGGCGTCCGTAGTGTTATCTTTTCATTCTGGAAGTCGATGTTAATCTCTTTTGTTTGCAAAGCTCGTGAGCTGCTCTGGGCCTCCTATGTATCACAGCTTTGTACATTCCTTGCTTCGCGTGTAGTAGCCGAACGAAACCCAGCTTCTGATGGATTTTTGGCAGCACGGCCACTGGTTTCCAATAATTTATCCTGACACCACAGGACCTCTTGCCAGATTAAGGGGTTCTCAAAGGCGTTGGCAATCTCTTGTGGTTATAGCCATATAACGTTAAACTTCCTTGTCGTATTGTCTTGTCAAGATGCAACATGATAGTGATCCGAGGCAACGTTGGCAATCTCTTGTGGTTGTAGCCATATAACGTTAAACTTCCTTGTCGTATTGTCTTGTCAAGATACAACATGATAGTGATCCGAGGCAATGTTCGCCTATTGGAAAGTTTGGTCTTCCATCATACTGAAGCAGAAAGATCAGTTCTATATGATCAGTCTGCCTGATGATGGATGGATTAGAAGTCCTTCGCAAATGCTTTGGCAATCTCTTGTGGTTATAGCCGTTTAAGATTAAGCTTCCTTGTCGAATTGTCTTATCAGGATACAACAGGAGAGTAGTCCAAGTCAATATTCGCATATTGGAAAGTTCGATCATCCATCATACTGAAGAAAGATCATTTCTATATGCCGGTAGTCCTTCATGACCCGTTGTGAATATCGAGATATTTTATTCCGAATTCTATTACCCTGGGGTGTTATCGTGCAGTCTATACATTCCCACAATACCGCCGAAGTTGAATGGCTTCGGAGTACTGAGTTAAAATTGTCCAGGACAATTTTAAAGTCATATCTAGAGTAGTGCTCGTACGTTTTTTCTATGAGCGCATGGATGCTGAGTTTGGCGTCGTCAATTTTCTGCTATATGCGATAGATGTGCCCGCTTCTAAGTCTAATTAGACTAAACTAAAACCGTCATCTAGACAGCGCCATTGAAAATTGACAAAACCTTCTGGAGCAGATCTTCAGGCTCTTCGGTTAAAATTGCGAATTGAAATCAAAAATGATCCACTGGATTGTGACTTTAAAAATATCGAATGCATCATTTGTTTAATCGGAAAACACCTGCCAAGCTAAGAGTTACGGTTGCAAAAAGCACTTGCCAGACAGTTGTTCTAGAAGTAGTTCTCGGCCTCTTCCCAGTGCACATAAATGTTACGATTCTTGTTCGAAATGCTCGGACACCTCATCTTTCATGCAACAACAAAATCATTAATCTAGTTGGACACATGGATATCTCGATGCGACAGTGTATTTCACGCCTTCATGCCGAAAAATGTTAATTCAAATTACAGCGTGAGGAACACTCAACTGATTGCGTTCAGCTGACTATTCAAAAGTATCCAAGGGATTAAGACTGTAGAAGTTTAATTGAATGCATTAGAAGAAACCACCGAAGGTAACATGTCAATATATTGTCAGATACTCAAGGCGAGATTGGATTCTCAGATCTCTTAACTTTGAGCATAAGCTAGTTTGTGACTGTCTTGGATCTTTCGAGCATTTTGTGATTTACATGATAAGGTGATAAGCAGGTAAAGATTTTTTACCTGATGCGTTAAAAAAAATTAACTACAGCGGAAACCAGAAGACTAAGCCTAGTCGACTGAATTTACTGCTCCCTGGTGCGACAGGTATGAAAGCTTTTTTCCAGACATGACTGGATTGATAAGAAGAATATAGCCGCACTTCATCATTAAATGTTTCGACAAATCTCTTTACGAGTCACGCTGATTAATCTAAATTGTCATCTTTGTTTGAAGAAGAAACTGTTTAGCGGTTCCTTATGATAACATATAAAATTGTTTAAATTTTCTATGAATGGTGTGACATTCCATTCGAATTGCCATCCCCGAAAATCTACTCCCCATAAAAATTAATAGTCAAGACAAATATCTTTTTGATAAAATTGTATTCTCTGCCTCTTGCCGTATATCATGAACATTTATCTCGGCAAAGTAAAAAAAAAAAACAATTAATAGTTCACCTCAGATGCTGAGTATCTTTGTGAAAACTTACACTGTCACTGTTTGATTTACCAAGTGCGGGGGTGTGAGAAAAAAGATTTAATGATAACAAAGAGGTACGTATGTCGATTGGGGAGACACTCCCTGAAAACATTCCACTGTCTCAGTGGAGAATGCAATTATTTTCTTTGGTTCCTAGATACTTTGAGATAGTTTCCCAGAGATAATTTTCTCGTGCGCCGGAGCAAATAAGAACTCCATTCGAATTTATTGACATACCATGCTAGGGGGCAGTTAAAACGGGGAAAGCTGGTGGCCTTCTACAAATATAAGTTCTCGAAAAGCAAATGTTACATTAAGTACATCTTGAGTTTTCCTATCGTTACTCTCCCTCTCTCAAACGATGCTTTCCTCCCATGGAAAACAGTGAAAACAGTGAAAACAGTGAGAACAGTGAAAAACTTGAAGCATAGTCATTAAGATAAGAGCCATTTAGAGATACTAGGTACCAATACCCCGACCACCATCATCGTGCCAACAACCTAATTTAAATGGAAGGTAATATAAATTTCATGCCAAGCCGGCACTGACGGGTGTCATGTGTCGGAACGGGGTTTCTTTCAGAGAAGAGAAATCTAATTAGAGACTAATTGAGGAATGAGCACTTTTATGTAAACTTCAAGGACCTAACCAATAATCATCAAGTCATGTTGCATTTATCGTTTGTGCTTTAGATTACATTATACATGATGTTACGCTCAGTTTCGTCATCACGTCTTTAATGCGTCATATGCGTCATCGCCATCGTGTTACCATCATAACATAACATAACCCTCTCCGGTGGTACGGAAACTTCTCCCTACAGCCTTCTATTGGGGAGAGCTTAAAACACGTGCTGTTTCCGTTTCTTTCGAACATATTACAAGAAAATATATTAAAAAAAAAAAAAAAATACATGCATAGCTCCGCCAGGATAATGAGTATAAAGGTTCATTGTCCTCCGAATGCATGTGAAGGGAAATAGAGTTCGGTTCCACCATTCGCTATTCGTTATTTGCTATTCGCCATCGGAATACATAAGACTGCACAATTCGTCTCACATATTCGTATCCGCGCGCTACTCGTACCAATATATGGAGCACTCATACGTTGGGTTGGCATGTTAACCGTGCATTGTGCCTTTCTGGGGCATTTGATTGCTGTGTGATTTAGTCCTCACCCTCTCCTCTCCTTGTTGCTTGGTGTAGTTTTTGTTGAGATTTTGTTGATACTTGCACCCAGATGTTGTTCTTAATTGCTTAAGTTCGTTTTGATGTCACTCGGAAAGTTGTTTTTTTTTTTCAAAACAAAAAAAATTCGATTCATTCTACTGTCAGCAATTTTAAACGGGTGGACGAGTCACAATCACAGAACACGCCATTTCCAATGCTTATTGCTTTTCAAGAATTTTCTTTTGGGGGGAAACTGCGAAAATCCGGTTCTAGATTTTGTCTCTCTAAATTTTCGAAAAAACTACTTTCGGAGGGATGTGTTAAAATTGGGGGTATTGTACGAGTAGATGTTAAGAACAGTCTATAGATAACTACGAGTAGAGACATTGGTTGCAGAATCATGTCAATGTACACGCATATGTACGAGTATGTATCGTATGTATCTACATTGTCGCCACAAGGTCGTTTTTCTACCCCTTGATAAGTTTTTAGAGGGAAGGCAGTCGTTGTGATGTGACTTTTCGTCCTTCTCTCTAAATCTAGAAGGAGTTTTCATGTACTCGTACTTACTTACAAGTAGCTTTAAATTTTTATTTTTTGGTTTAATCACAGTAAGATGACCATCTTGCATTATTAACTCCGAGAAGCAGTCACCATATTGCATCGGAAGTGCCTACTTCCTACTGTATGAGACCACATTGTAACAGAAAGATCCAGCAGAATATCCTCCTTCGTGGATCAAACGTTGAGTACATCAGTACGATGGTCGAATACGGAGCAGAAATCTAAGAAAAAGCTGCAATACAGGTGAGCCTTACCTCAGGACGAGATATAAGGTAGGGAAACCTGACAGCTGAAACCTGAAACAACTGTCATCAAATGTTTTGTTTTTAAGTCTCCTGCCAGGAAAAACCTCTACATCAACATCGACTTCGCAAGTATGTATGTATGTCACTTGTATCTTAAAGATCGACTCAATTATAATACAAGAAGATTCTTCGTATTGCCAACAGTGCATCCTAGAAAACGTTTGCGAAAATTTTGAAACACTGTGTGAAACCAGCAGACTAGTCACAGTTCTCCAAATGGGTAAATCAACCAAGAAATCTAATGGTACGCAAGTCGAAAAGAGAGTTTCATATCCGAAACCTAATAATACAAATAAAAAGTCGATGGTGCAACAATCTGATGTAAACCAATCTTACCACATATTAAGCTGCCTAGCAAATTGATACTCTTCGGTATAATAGCCAAGAAACTTAGATATGGCGCCACATTGGCAACCTAGCTGAGAACTTAAATTCCAGGCAATCGGATTGAAACTATTCTACAAACTACCGCTTGTCCATTTACCGCTTTATCTATTATGGTGACGGATGACACAACTCAGCACGCTTAAGATTCTGTGATTCCTTTAAATTGTTTGGTATCTTGGTATGTTTGCTTATTTAACAAACCTCCGGGAAGAAGTGCTCAAGACTGCGCTACGAGTGCATACTCGGCCTGAAATAGTGCATGTGGCGCTACAGTCT
This sequence comes from Volucella bombylans, assembly GCA_949129095.1. NCBI lineage: Eukaryota > Metazoa > Arthropoda > Insecta > Diptera > Syrphidae > Volucella > Volucella bombylans. The sequence goes on from OX422142.1 coordinate 96,533,329, forward strand.
TCCAGAGATAGAACAATCTCCCGCCGGCTGCCTCCAGTTCCATACTCCAAGTTGGTTTAAGTCCCCTTGCACTTGCATGCGCCGTTCCTTGGGATAAGAATTGAAGTCCCTTTGGGTCACATCTGCGGCGTCCACTCGCACAACAACATCGCAGATGTTCGTTCCGTAGATCCCTGACTAGACCGATGTCACTGTATAATTCGAAGAGTTCATTGTCGAGTCTTCTACTCCATACCCCCCGTCAATACAAACGGGACTAAAATCGACGCAATATCTTCTGTCGAAACAGCCAAGTGCTTCTTCATTCGTTTTCGACGTGGTGTAAGCCTCTGTGCCATAGAGAGAGCTCTCCTGAGCCCAAAGAAACTGCGATTGGCAATAGTAATCCTGCGTCTGAATTCTGCGCTGATGCTGTTCGTGATTGTAACTGATCACGAATTTTTGCTATAATGATTGTTTCGTTACGTTGGTTTACGATGCTTTTTAGTACTGACACGCTGTTAGTACTAGCAGATTACCCATTTTTCTATTAAAGAGCTTCTCCTTGTGGCTTCAAGTAGGGCTAGTGCTTCGGTGGTATAGATGGAGGCAATGTTTGGTAGGATTCCCTGTACGATTATAGACCCTTCTTGATTTACAACTGCAAAAGCTGTGTTTGTCTCTGTTTTGGATCCATCTGTATACAAGAAGTTCCAGCCTTTACATTTTAAGTCAGTTGAGATCTCCAGGAAGCGTGATTTGTAAATAGCATTACTTGTCACATCCTTTCGCAACTCTTCTAGGATGAGGATTACTGAATCTCTGTTTAACGACCATGGTGGTTGAGTTGGTGTGAATTTCGTTGTTCTACTGCAGGATAAGTTTAAATTGTACCCAGAATCTAGGATCCTGTGTATTGCGGAAAGGATCCTCCTGTTGCGTTTGTGGCCTTATTCGTATCCTTGTCTACTATCGATCCTGTTTGAAAGAGGAGCTTGACATTGAGTTTCATGATGATTTGAGAGTATCGCTCTTCTAGTGTTGGGAGCCCAGCTTCAGCAAGTATAGTTATGAGTGGTGTTGTTGGGAAGGTACCTAGGCTTTTCCTTGCTGCTAGGTGGTATATTGCTGCAATTATAATTTTTGCATATAAATTTTGGAGAAGCACCATAAATGGTCAAAGCATACTCCAGGTTACTTAAAACTAACAACTTTGTAATATTGTAAAGTGAGTTAACATGAACATTACTTTTCTTAGATGCTAGATACTTAATAATATTGAGCCGTGCTGCTAATGCCTCCTTAAGACTAGTGCAATGAGGTTTCCAGTTGTACCTGTTGTTAATTCTTTTACTCCTAGAACATTGAGGTTTGATACTGTTTCTATTTTGGTGTTATTAATAGTTAAATCTATGCTTGTACAATTTTTCTTTCTGCAAATGTGAATTAATTTACATTTTTCTAAGGAAAGTTTGGAGCCAGAAATATAAGACCATTCATAAATATCATACCTAGAATAAACAGACTTTGTTTTATCAAGATCATTGTATTTACAAAGTATACTCGTATATGCGTCGTCAGCATAGATACAGTGATCTAGATCCATGTAATTGATATAATGTCACTTAGTTGATTAAAAGCTATTACAAAGCATATAACCGACAATGGAGATCCTTAGGGGATACCATTACCGAGCGGCGTGAGAGCTGAGAACATGTTTCGAATTTTAATGCAGCACTTTCTGTTCGTTAAAAAGGATTTAAAATATCAAAAGATTTTCGGTCCTACTCCCCATTCTCTTAATTTGTTAAGAATAAGGTGTACGCCTACGCGGTCGAAGGCCTTTTCAAAATCTAAGGCTAGGATTGTAAGATGGTTACTTGCTGAGAGTAACATTGACAACGTAGTCAATGTGGAATAGGGCATCTATGCACCCTCTTCTTGGTCTGAATGCGACTTGATTAGGACTTAACAGCCTTTTAAAGTCGGTTAGCCATAAACTTCTGTTTGCAATTATATATTCAAGAACATTTGATAAGCAAGGAAGCAGTGATATTGGACGATAGCCATTTACATTTGCAATATCGTTCTTGGGTTTAGGTATGGGTATGATGGTAGCTATTTTCCACCTTTGAGGTATTATACCTTTACTGAAAATATTATTATACAAGGAAAAAAGTCTTAACTTAGCTGAGTCTGAAAGATTTTTTATCATAGGATAGGAGATCCTATCACGCCCTGGTGTTTTGCCTTGTATTTTCCATAGACAGCTCTCAAATTCAAGCATAGTGACATTAGTTTCAATACGTTGTGATGCTGCGTTCATTGCAGGTAGTGGAATTATATTGAGGCTTTCCAATCGATTGGTGTTGAAGGCCGATGGAAAGTTGGAGTTAGCTGAATTGGATGACCAGGTTTTGGGCAAAAAAGTTGGAGATTTCGATAAGGTCGATTATAGAGCCAGCTTGTGTCTTAATAGACAATATGTTTTTAGTGTTGAGTTGCCTGTCAAAGTCCTTATTTTTTGCCAAACTGTGCTTGGGGATGAGTTTGGATTAATATTTTCTGTAAAGTCCTCAAAGCGTTTTGTCTTGCTGATCTTTAGCAATCTCCTAAAAAGAGCATTAGCTTTTTTGTAGGCCAACAGGCCCTCCAAGTCGTAAGCTTTTCGGTTGTTAGCCTAGTCAAATCAGGGTTCCACCAGGGCACGTATCGCTTGGACATTGTAGGAGACGATTGGGGGATGGAGTGATTAGCAGCATGCCGAATGCATTTAAGTAAAATCGCAACTTCCCTGTTTATACAAGAGGAGGTTGTGGTAACTTTTGCGAGGTGATGTACAAGTATATTTTTAAATGAGTTCCAGTTAGCCAGATCTGTTTTGTATTTTGGGTATGTTTGATGGTTTCATGCCTAGGTGATAGCAGCAATGAAATAGATATTGGGAAGTGATCGCTACCATGCAGATCATCTGAGATGTTCCAAGTTATTTTTGTGAAGAGTATTGAAGAACAGCACGAGACATCAGGATGGGTGAGCGAGCTGCGCGTTGACAAGTGAGTGGGAGAACCATCATTTAATATGGTTAAGTCGGATTTTGTGATAAATTCTTCAATAACTGCACCCCTCTTGTTAGTTTTAAGGGAACCCCAAAGCACACTCCATGAGTTGACGTCACCAGTGAATATGTATGGTGGTTGGGTCTGCCGAATGATATTCTCCAAGTCAGAATGAGTGAATGGTTGCCCAGGAAGAATGTAAACACAGATAATCGTAACCTTAATACCCATGTCGACTTGTATTGCAGTCGATAGAACATTTGAATTTATTGGTTTGTGTGCATGAGGGATATTGTTTTTAATAAGTATTCCGACTCCACTAACTGCTTTTAAATTGCAGGGTAAATTAACAAAATACCCAAGATATGGCTTCGGTTTTATGGGGTCTACTTTGTAAGGCAGATGGGTTTCTTGTAATGAGATTATATCGTACCTAAGCTCTTTTATTAATAGATTAAGTTCGTCATAATTATTTTTGAAACCGTTAAGTAAAATGTTGAGAGACTTGAATGTTTTCTGTTGTCGGCTGTGTTGGTGGTCAATTCTGATTCGATGGTTCCGCTTGCCGGGAAGAACACAGATCCTACCACACACAGTGGATAGATCCGTGCTCCCCTCAGTAAGTTCAGCCATCGATGTGGAGGTTTTCGAGATTTTATTTATGTGAGCTTTCATCTGTATTAAGAGAGTACATCAGATCGTTATCTTTGGCGTTTGTAGAATTGGTAAGAGAGTTGATTTGGGGAAGTGTGTGATTATTGTGGATGTACTCGTAGTGTGTGATGGAGTCGGTTGTTTTTGGTGAGGCTAATTTTTTATTAATGGTAATGGGTTTGGTTTGCTCTAAGAGTTGTTTTGGTTTGGGAAAGGGAGAGGGCATTGACTGATAGCTATGTAATTCTGTAGTACGTGATGAAGATGGGATAGGGGGCGATGGTGAGGTACGTATTGCAGGTTGGTATATTGTTTCTGCTGTATTGATTTCGCTGAATGTGGTTTGAGAGAGTGGGGTAGGAGGATGAGTGTTTTGGAGTTGATAAGTATTGTTAGCTACTTTATTTTTAATTCGCTCAGAAAGAGATAGTGAATTTGTTATGCGCTCACGATTTTGTTCATTGTATGTGCGCCTGGCCTCGGCCATACTGCACTTATTTTTGATTTTGATAGTAATTATATCTTTGCTTTGAACAAATTTGGGGCAATCTTTTGAAGAGGATGAATGTTTTTCAAGACAGTTTGCACACAGTAATCTTGTAGAGGGTACGGGTTCGTGCGGAGGCAGACTGCAGTTGACACAAACCTTGCTTTTAGTGCACCTTTTAGTCGTATGTCCGAGTAGCTGACAATTGCGGCACCTCATTGGCGAAGGAATATATTCCTTGACCTTTGCGTTGTACCAACCAATTTCAACAGTCGTTGGAAGTTGGTATAGATTGAAAGTGACGACAAGGCCTGTGGGTTCGAGTTTATCATTGACCTTTTGGTGAACTTATACACCTCGGTTACACCTTGCGATTTCCTCTCCGCAACGATTTCGGATTCTGAAACATTTTTCAACCATGGTGTGTATACAACACCTTTAGAGGAGTTGAGATATTTGTGAATTCTAACTGTTACTGGGAGTTGGTTTGCTAGAACACTTGTTTTAAGGAATTTATCCGCAATTTGTTAGGTTTTTGCTAATAAGAGGATGCTTCCATCTTTCAGCATAGATATGTTGTCGTAACAGGTGTTAATAGCGTCAATTGATTTTTTTAGAAGGAAAATACTCACGCTTGATAAAGGTTTATTGTTATTTTTTGCTGCTATTACTACAAATTTAGGGTTTTTTGTGTTACGAACAACGGGTAACTCTGGGAATTCAACCGGTGAAAATCCACGTTTATTTTTCTTTGCCCTGGGTTGTTCAGAAGACATATCAGATAGAATGTCAAACCGGTTCTCGGACTTGTTCATCGGCCCCGGTGGGCCCATGCCGTAAATACGACCGCAAAGGGAGATAAATTTATTAACCGCAATACAGAGAAGAGGAAATAAAACAGCCGATTAGGGAGTGTGAGCGAGGTAAGAAAGAGAACTTTCACGAAGGAATGAAGCCACAAGCAGAGCGCAGCGGGAAATAGCTAACAACGCGATGTGTACGCTACGAGAGCCAGACGATGACTGAAGTCCTTATATACGTGTCAATGGTGGTATTCTGTCCAATCCGTCAGTGATATGTGTCTTTTCTTCTTTTTTGTTTTGGCTTCGCTTACCATCAACAAATTTTGGCCACTTCCGCTTCATTACTCTCGAAATCTTCATTGATTTCTCTCTATATTAGTTTCATCACTTCAATGTCATTCGTGCAGGTAATTAATTGTGCGGACTTAAAAAAGAAAGTGAAAAAATTAAATCATCACCGACCTGGATGGAGCTCCATAGTTATCCTCATCAACTTCACGAGTTTGGCAGTTATGTCGAAACTAGACATGTCGTTGTATAGCTCGTCCCTATGCACACTGTCATATGCGGCTTTGAAGTCGACAAACAGATAGTGAGTGTCGGTCTGAATATTTGTTCACTGATGGACTTTTATGCCCTAAAACAACATTGATATGGACCAACCAGATTGTTTATGAATGGTTACAGATGCTGATATAATACTGCAGAAAAAATCTTTTAGGCGATGTTTAGGAAACTTTTTACTCTATAGTTGGCGCAGTCAAAACGGTTTCCTTTCTTGTGGACTAGTCAAAGGATGTTGAGATTTCATGCTTCAGGCACACTTTCCTCTGTCTAAATCTTGCTGATGAGCTTTTGTATTTTCCCAACTAGTTCATCTGCAACTGCTCTAAATACTTCAGTCCAGTTGTATTAACTTCGTCTAAGTCATGGCGACAAAATTCTCCGTCGCCTTCGTTCAGGATGAATGGTTCATTCTGCCTAACAGCGATATTTTGACAACCGTTATAATTCTGCTCATAGAGCTTATAAGTAACTTTCGTCTTTCTTGCATTGTACCTGCCTTCATCAGCTTCTCTGATGGCTCGCTAAAAACATTCACATTGGTGTTTGGCTTGTGTAACGGGGCTAGGATTTTGAGAGAGCTTGATTGGTTCTTAAGTCCGTAAGTTTAACTGATCTCACAAGCGGCGCAGTAGCAGTGAAAATACGTGAGAAAAACAGGTAGCATTAGATATTGTCACAGCTTTGAATATTTGCTGAAGAAAGAAGAAGAAGATCGAAGATTAATGGAAAGTTACGATCGTTATACATATTGCTTTTCATATTGAAGGTTTGACGACCAAGACCGTTAGAGACAACCTTTGAGGAGCAGATGACGGTGCTGCATATCCCACTCTTCCGTGTTATATTTTTTATTTCATCATTATTATCGCATGAACCTTCACATTACAATACAGCAACCTAGTAAAAGGGCTCGGCCGCAGCTAGTAAATTTACTCTCAAAATATTAGTTAACAGATTTTGAGCTAATATCCTTTATACTTTAAACAGATTTTCAATTCCATTTTATTCATTATTAGATATAATAATTTGGTCACTAACATTTTCCAGATACAGAGAAAAGTTTGTGACATCTACGCTTTTATGTAAAAAATATACTCGTACTTAATGCCACATTTCATAAAAAAAAATTTCATTGTGGGGTGAACATTTTAAAACCTTAAAAAGAAAAAAAATATTAAAACCAAAAGATGGAAATTAGAAAAAATAAATAAAATAGAAAGCAGCGGTATCCCCAACAACAGACACCATGTTCTAACGTTGACTGAAATTCCATAATATATCAATAAGTATTATTAGAACATTAAAAACAGCGGATTGAACAAAGTAGATGCAGCTTTAAGTTTATAAAGTGGTTTGCCCAACTCAGATGTTGATCTATTCACTATTGCAACTCCAAAATATTTCAAGTTTTCTACTGTTTCAAACAGTTTGCATTGCAGGGGACATTAGAATTGAAAATAAAATCTGAACCAGAATCCGTGCATTCACAAGCAAGAAACATATCATCTAAATTTGTTCCAAAACTAAACAACATTAATTTTGTTTTTTGACAAATGATGAGCAAGAATGCTCAAAGATCTCAACATACAAAAATCCGCTGGTCCAGATTATATATCTCCCTTTTTTATAAAGAGGTGTTCTTCCACGCTGGCAAAGCTACTGCGTGAGCCTCTTCATCGATCCTACTATTTAGGACTCTTTTCGAGAACATAGAAAACAGCATTTGTCCAGCCCGTCCCTAAAAAAGGCGAATCTTCTTCCCTCACTTCCGATAGATCCATTGTACTTACGTTCCTTCTTTTCAAGTTCATGGAGACGCTGATAAACCGTCAACTCATGAAACATCTCGAAACACGAAAACTTCTCAATGACCGGTAATACGGTTTACATGGCAACCGGTCCATTGATGATTTGATGGCATGTCTCACCGAAAAGAGGATCCAAAGCGTCCCTCAATCTGGCGAAAGCAAGATAGTTGTACTTGATATTTCTAAGGCATTTGATAGAGTTCTCTCCATCAATGGATTAGAAATTACCTTTCGGAACTTTCAATTCAAGTTGTCTTGGATGATTTCAAGTCTGCTGTTTGCTAATTTGCTGATGACAGTACTCTCTGCTTTTCATATTCGTTCCCGGACTCACCTTCATGTTCTCAGGCTGTAGAACGAGAATGGAAGCGAATGCTAAGCTCATTAAATTCCTATATAAACAGCACAGAGTAGAATTTATTGCTTCCAAAACACAATGCTGTCTGCTGCCGTTAAATCGAAATCCAAGCACTCAGCCATTATTCGTGAATGGCACTTGCATCGTTGAAACTGAAAAACTCGGAATGTGTGTCTATAGTATGAGAACTTACATTGGAATGACCACATATTCGATGTTGCCAAAAATGCTGCTAAATGTCTAGGTTTCCCCAACCGATGTAAGAAATATTTCACCCCCTCTGATCCTGCTTCAATATATAAGCCATTCATCAGCCCCAAATTGGAGTATAATGGTCAGGTGCTCATAAAACCACTCTGCACCTGCTAGATAGGATTTAAAAGACTCATAGCTGATGCTCTTATCATTCAGTCAATTGACAACCTGGAAAATCGACGAAATGTCTTCTGTTTCGACTTGCTCTATCACTATTTTCGCCACCAGTTTCCCATTGATATTCACCCGTAACACCCGCCTCGCTTGTCAGTTTACCCTCAAGCCCACTTTCGGACGTACTTGAATTATCGTGATTCTTTCCTAAGCCGTACATCTCGTTTATGGAATGCCCCGCCGAGCCCTTTATTTCCTGACCACTACAACCTCCAAACAATCAAAATAAACGTACATCGGTACCACTCTTTTCTTCCTCCCTCGCTTTCCTTCGCCCGCGCGGTGTGCAAACATTTTAAGGATACTTTAAACCCTTGAGCACGCACTACTACATTGTATGTTCTATTCCCCATACGGAAATAGATGTGACGATCTCTTAACATCCTTTCAGGAACATGAATTGGTAACAAGGATAAAAGTGCAGGACTAATTATCCGAGAACATAGAACATCTCTGACAAACATAATGTCGTGAGCATGCCTTCTTGCACTAAGTGTCATTATACCTAATAATTGTCATCGAGCTTTATAAGAAGGCACGAAAGACCTACGCATTTTAAAGAAAATATATTTTGTAAAACGTCTTTGTACTCCTTCAATACGGTCAGAAAGGTACAGATAATTTGGATTCCACACAACATCGGCATTTTCGAGCATTGACCTGACAATGCCAATAAAAAGGGACCAAAATGTATGAGGATTAGAAATATCTCTTGAGTTCCTTTTAATGAAACCAACTAAGGAATTAACTTTTGTAACTATGTCTATACTTGACATGAGATGAAAAAGTTAATTTAGTCTCAAAAAAAAAACACACCTAGATCCTTAATATTGTCGACCCTTGTTTGAGGTATGAGATCAATACAGTAATTAAAACATTGTTGTATTTGAGATATTGTAAATGATATCGCCGTGCATTTACTGTCATTTAACTTAAGACAGTCACTAATACACCAAGTAGACAAATTGTTAAGATCCGACTGCACAATCATCGAGATTTTTATTTTAAGGAATAATATAAGATCATTCGCATACAGTAGACAATTATAAAATTTGAATTCATGAACAACGTCACTGTGTAAGAAATTAATCTTGATAAATAATTGACAAGGCAAAGTTTTTGAAAACTTTCAATTAAAAATTATGAAATCCAGTTCAGCATTGATGAAAGGAATCCACAATTTTCGAGTATCTTTATCAGTAGAACATTGTTTACCGAATCAAAAGCTTTGTTAACTTGGCATCTATGTTTAACAACATTAATTGCGCAAGATGTAAAGTGGACCCGATTAGAACTAAACCGTGCTGAAACTCAGTTATATGCTCCTTTATGTGGAATTTTAATTTATTTTTTACAATAGATTTAAAAAACTTTGGTATAGCAGAAAATTTATTGGTGCTTCTATAGTTTTCGACATGATTCTGAAAGCCAGATTTAAAGATAGGCGCCAAAAACGAGGTCTTCCACTCATCAAGGAGCACACCCGACCTTAGTGATAGATTGAATATCATTACCGGAGGTTGTTTGCAGATGCCATTGCAACGACATTAATATTTTCTATTTTAGTTTCTTATCTAATTAAAGCCTCCTCTGGTGCCCCTCAAGGCACCTTGGTCTCTTATTATTTATTCTGACTATTAATAATGTTGATTTCATCATTAAAAATGCATACATACCTGTTTACGCAGATGATATGAAAATCTTTAGATATTTTTCTTTCTTTATTTATTTAATTTCATTCAATCAATAACAATGTGAGTTAATATATACTACAATATTAATTATAATTTTCTTAATTTTAACAAGTAGTACTATGTAACAAAATTTCAAGATGCAAAATCTAAGCAAGAAGTAACATTAAAAGAATTAAAAGTCAATTAGAAATACTGCAATTTTTGAATGTTTTTCATCAGAGAATGAACGGTTAGATACATTCTATAGTTAGTGGAACTAGTGTCGAATGTATCGAGTTAGTTAAAATACAAAAAAGCAAAAATCATAATTAGTTTTTAATTGAATTCAAATACAGTGGTGGGGTGAGATTCAATTCATGTTAAAGGTTTAATGTTAAATATCTGCCACTAAATAATTAACTTAAATAGGTTATCTATCACATTAAAGTCATAATTAGATAGCCGCTTTTTGACCCTTTTGGTAAATGAAAAGATATTCTGAGAACGCCTTACTTCAATGGGTAGTTTATTGAAAATACGAGGAGCGACAAAAGAGTAAAAACTCAAGAAGAGATGCGTATTGTGGAGAGGGATCGAAGCAGGATTCATAGCCGAGGTACGAAGATCATAAGTGTTCGGATCATGATTTAATGAGTATCCACTTCTTAAGAAAAATATTTTTAAAACTTTGTATAAGTAAAGATGCTTTAGAGGTAATATAAAGGAATTAAGAAAGAGTGGGAAACTGTGTACATATCGCCTTTTATTCCAGATGATTCTAAGTAAATGTTTTTGAAGTATCAGCAAAGGCTGGGTTTTGTTTTTGTGTGTACCGCCCCAACAAGTTAAACCATACTGCAATTTGGATTAGACTAGGCCAGAATAAATCGTTACTAAAATTTTTCTCGTGTTTTTTGTGTGTACCGCCCCAACAAGTTAAACCATACTGCAATTTGGATTAGACTAGGCCATAATAAATCGCTACTAAAAGTTTTCTCGTGCAAAATATTCTCAAATGGTAAAGCATTTTGGTCGTTTTTAGCAGGTATTAGGGAAGCAGTAAGAGAGCTCCAGGTTAGTCTACTGTCGATTTCAAGTCCCAAATACTTAAATACCTGTACATTACCAATAACAAAACAATTCCTTGAGCAGCTTTTAATACTATTAAATGTAGTTTTAGAACGAGATTCACAGCAAGTATCTGAATTTACCAAAATGTTGTTGCACCACGAACTATGAAAAGGGAAAACCGGAAGTTGTAAGTTCATAGCAGGCATATTAAAAAACATGATTTTTGTTTTTTCGCTTATAACTAGTTTATGCAAGCGGAACCAGTGTCTCAAAATTTCCAGGTCATGGCTGATCTCAGCTGTCAGATCTAGGAGAGAGTTGCTAGAATATGAACAGCCTATGTCATCAGCAAACCCGGTAAGCCTACATTTCATATTTAAAGTAAAAATGGAGTTAATGTAAGTATACTAAGAACAATATCCCAAAACAGAGCCCTTTGGAACATCAATTCTTGTTTCACAGTATTCACTAAATTTGTCTTCTATTCGAGCCATTTGTTTCCTATTTATGAGATAGGATTCAAACCCTCTGAATCCAGCGTTGTTTAATTTATTTAGCAAGATGTTATGATCAACAGTATCAAAAGCTTTAGTTATATCAATAAAAAGAGCGGCAGCTAACTTTTTGCTATTGATACTATCATATATCTTACTGCAGAAGCTAAGGAGGGCATCGTCTATTGATCTACTGCCTGAATCCATACTGCCTATTGCTAAAAAAAACAAATTTTTTCAAGATATGATACCATTCTCTTTTTGATCAGTTTTTCAAAAATTTTTGAAAATATTGGAAGCAGAGAGATAGGCCTATAATTATTAAGTATTTTAATCTTACCTTTTTTGAATATAGGTATGACTTCTGCAATTTTTAACATATCGGGAAATTTACCGCAGAAGATACTTTTGTTATATATATGAGCCAAAACATCTATTATACAATATTAAGAGCTATTCTCTTTATAAACGAATTCGAATAAGAATTATAAGTAAGTGAATTCGAGTTGCTTAAAGAAATAATAATTTCATAAACCCCAAATGATGAGATAGGTTCATAGAAAAAGCTCTGAGCCTCTGCTCTTTCCCTGTTAAAACACTCATTCGTACATCGGCTAGAAATAGAGTTGAGTCCTGCATCAGATATTGTTGAAAGTATTGGCTATTTCTATGCAGTTAGTAATATCCTGATCATTATGTTTTAAACAAGCTGGTATACCCGTGAGAGCGATTTTCTTTACATATAAGAATTTCAAGGGCAATTTCTTTACAAATCTTGTCGTAAGCAACACGAAGATGATTATTATGTGGGTGCCTTTTATATTTTACTCTTAATTTGTTTTTTTCTTTTATTTTATTAACTAGATAGTTGGATATCCAGGGCTTAACCTTGTTTGGTTTTTTAAATCTCTTATGCACTGTCACAGAACACATTTCAACATGTTTGAGAAGTGTGTTAGAAAACAGTTGAAAAGCAACATTAGGATCGCTTATTGTCCATATGTCTGACCAGATTTCTTGCAATAACCGAGTTTTTAGATATGTGTGATTCACGGTTTTCAAGGAATAATAAAAACTTTGTTTATTAATACTATGTATCTTCTTAGACTGAAAGAATAAGCCAATCATAGAATGGTCAGAAATTCTAAAATCAGCAGTGCTACTAACTAGAGAGAATTTTGGGATTGCAATCAAGCCTACAGAATATATGATCAATACAAGTATTGGAGGGTTGCCTTGTAGGAACAGTTATACAAGACTCTAATCCATTAGCACACATTAAAGATTGATACGTTAACACAATAGAGGATTCGCTTAGGATATCTAGATTTATATCACCGACGATAATAAGATTCCTTACTCTTTCCTTAATTAGTAAGTCGCATAACTCACCAAAAAAAGCATCTTTACCCATACTATGAAGCCTATAACAACCATTAAATACAATCTTTTGTGCATGAATAGTGCAACTAACTTTAATCATATCCGAACACCTAAGATCCAAGCTGTCACATCCACTTACTGGACTTATTATTTATATAAACAACAATACCACCTGTATGAATTATTACACTTCAGATAGCTCTTGTACCTTGGTATTTAATAAGCATCCTTTTCATCATCGAATATCCAGATTTCGGTGAGAAAAATCAAGTCAGGCTTATTTAAAAATGACTCCAAGTGAGCTAAAAAGAGATCAAATTTTTTTCTTAAGCTACGAATGTTCTGATGAATTATAAAAAAGTCATTGCATAGTTGCTCACAACGAAAAACACTTCTAAAAAGCCCACTATCAAATCGGCAAAAAGGAGTAGTTAAGTTATTATCAGAATCATCAATAGTATTATGGTAATGGTACATGGTAAAAAAGAGAAAAAAGGAATTTACAAAGATAAATTATTTAAATCATCAAATGGACAAATTTTTATAGTTTTATCACTTTCTTGTTTTTTCATCAAAATACTACCCTTACTACCCATAAATACGCAAATTTTTTTTCTCTTTTAATTTCCTTCGTTTTCTTGAACAACGCTTTGTTAAAGGATGTAAGATTCTCATTAATGAAAATCGGTCTGTTTCCATTTCCTTCGCCGAATATGCATGAGGTTAATTTAATTTTCCTATATTTTCGTGATGTTTACATTCAGACCTTGCAAATAATGACAGCTGAGTTAAGTACATTTGCACTTTCAACATTCGGCACACCAATGATATCAATGCACTTATTCAAAGATTTCTGTTGGAGAACATTAACAGTATGTTGAAGTTTATTGACCTTTTCCAGCAGTGTTATGTTTTCACTTTTAAGTGTATTGATTTATTCCAAGGCATTGCGGTTCATTTTTTGGAGAGAGATAATCTCTTTATACAATACGTCCAATGTAATGGTTGTAGGAAGATTGTGTAGGGAAGATTCAGTTGTTGATGAGGAGATGGAAGAAGAATGTAACACATCATCAGATGTTGATTGAGCGGATAGCTGGCGGATGGTGTTGAATAAGAGGCGGTGGCCGTAAGGAGTTACGTCTTTTTTTCTAACAAGAAGCACATCTATATGGAAAATGTAGGCCGAGTCACCAGCTTGAATATTCACACATTTAGGGTGGAAGTAAATTTTAGAAAGTTCACACTGAATTTTTGTACTGAGACGGTCAACTTTTGTACCACAATAGCAAGGCATTTTTAAAGATACGAGTAAACTAGCACACTTGAAAACGCGAGAGATTACTAGGTTTCTTTTTTAATGTTTTTTTTTATTTTATTCAATATAGTCCCCTTTTAGCTTGATACACGTAATCCAGCGATTTTCCAACGTCTTGATCTCGTCCGAAAAGTAATTTTCCAGAAGGTCTGCAAAATACTCCTCCGTGGCGTCGATGATTTCCTCGCGTGAGCTGAATTTTTTATTAATGAGCCACCTTTTGAGGTTTGGGAAGAGATAATAATCCGAGGGAGCCAAATCGGGCGAATACGATGAATGCGACAGCAATTGGAGCCGTAAGTCATTGATTTTATCCGTGGTGCGAAGCTCTTGTGCGCCGGCGCATTGTCTTGCAAAAACAAAATTTTTTTTTCGCTTTATGTGAAGCCGTTTTGCAGCGATTTCGGCCTTCAATCGCTTCAATAATGCACAGTAATACTCGCTGTTGATGGTTTTTCCTTTTTCGAGGTAGTCCACGAAGAGTATGCTATGACAATACCAGAAAACCGACGCCATAACTTCTCCGACCCATCGAGCCTCCCTCGGCCGCTTCGGAGCACTCGTGCCGGCTTCAGTCCATTGCCGGGCACTCATTCTGTTCTCTGGTGTGTAATAGTGGATACAAGTTTCATCAACAGTTGCCAATCGACGCCAAAAGACCGCCCGATTCCGCATCAGCAAGTCCAAACTCTTTCGAAGTGCTCTCGCGTTCGTGTTTTTGGTCAGAAGTGAGCATGCGCGGCACCCAGCTGCAGGATAACTTTTTCATATGTAGAATATTGCCCAAAATATGGCGTGGGCGCTCAATACAAATCTTTGTGGTATCTGCTAGCTCGCGCACCTTCACTTTCCGGTCAGCCAACACCATTTCATGTATTTTTTTGACATTGTCCTCTGTAACCGCATCGGAGGGCCTGAAGCTGCAGACTTGATCGGTAGTGGAGTTGCGGCGATCACGAAACTCTCGAAACCAATATTTGACTGTGTAATCTGACGGAGCATTAGCCCCATAATATTTATCCAACTTTTCTTTTATTTCCTTCGCCGTTTTGCCTCTCAAAAAATAATGTTTTATGAGAGAACGAAAATCGTTTTTGTCCATACTCAACATGATGCCAAACACGTCAACAACAATCAGCTGTCAAAACAAAACTAAAGAAAGTATCGCACTGAAATTGGGCATGTCTGCCTAAATATGAACGGACTTCAAAGCACCATAACCTTTTTTGCAGTAGCAGCGCGTTCTGGCGGTCAAGGAGGTTACTTTTCACCCCACCTAGTACTATGTGATGAATGTATTTAGAAAGCAAAGCGGAAGACTACCCGTCACCACTGATAGAACGAAATGGTTTTTGATATATACCATCTTCCTCAGACAGCCTATCACTGCAGGAAGATCTAGATAGATTTTGTACTTGGTGTCAGAATAATTTCCTACTTTACATCGCTGCTATCTAATCTTTAATCTACCTGTATCCTTAGTGAATGAGTTGCGTGATTTAGGTGTTATCTGTGATGAGGAACTCAATATCCGTTCTCATATTGATAATATGATAAAAAGAGCTCTGCCCTTGGTTTCATCAAGCACTTGTCTAATGAGTTTTCCATTCGTTATGTTACCAAATCTCTTAACATAAACTTTGTTAGGCCTCTTCTTGAATAGGCAAGCCAAGTTTGGTCATCATACTATAGAACTCAAATACTCTGGATGGAAGCTGTTCAACGCAGGTTTTTACGATTTGTTTTACGTGGTCTTCCCTGGGATAATAGCTAAGACTTACCCCTTTCTGTACGCTGAAAAGTTGCCTCTTTATTCATCAGATATTAGTTGGTTATATCGATTGTCCTTCTTTAGTTTAACTTATTTCTTTTAACACCAATCTACGCAATCTTAGGAGGTCTGTGCCACTTTTCTGGCTTAACGAACGAATTACGGAAAACTGGAGCCAGTGTCTAGAATGCTTCGTGAAGTTAATGATATTCTGCCTCTCTTTCAGTACCACCTCAGGAAACTCTCCCTCAAGAACATTCTTATTTTCGCCTCACGTCTTAACTTTCTTTACCCGCTCACACCTTTTAGTTTTTATCTTTAGTTTTAAGTGAAATTGTTTGTTTCAAGAATATGCTTGCAATAAGCCTTAGTAAATCTGTCCGGGATTGATCTGGGTCTCAAATCAAATCAAAGCAATAGTTTCTCGGCCGCAGGTTTAGAATTCGGCTTTAGGCCAGAGATAGCAGTTTCAATGTCCTGAACCTGGAGAACTAATTTCAATCAAAGTAGAAATCACTGCATAGATTCAAAAAACTGCGCGCATAGTTCGGCAGAGTCTTTAACGTCATTGGAGATATAATATTTATAGAACATTTGATTCGACAATCCATTAGAACACCTTTATTGGATTATAAAAGACCAAAATGATTTTCAGTTTTATTTTTTTTAAGTAAATGGCAATTTATACAACACTTTAACCTTGTGTTAGAGCTTTTTTGAAAGACAAAATTTGAGAAACTACTAATATGACTCTTTAATTTTTGCAAGAATAAGTCGTGTGCTTGGGAAGGGTTTTCTTCAGCATAGACCTCTCCGTAGTCATCAAAAAGTAATTCTTCATTTAATTTTTCGAGGTCAATTTCGACAGTTCTCCGTTCTTCAATGAATCTATCTTGCTCTTTACGTTTCAAGCTCCTGAAAACAATGTCAGTCATACAATGACCTGCAATTTACAGATTTTTGCGATTTTTCTTGTATGCTCGTTGACAAAAGATTCAAACGCATGCTCTGGCAAAATAATATTATAAGAATCTAACACAGAATTTCAATCTAGTTTCAATGCAGTTGAAATTTCAATCCAGATTTAAATCGCCGAAGATAATAACATTTCCCGCTCACTCATTTTTTAAATAGTTCCAAAGTTCATCAATAAACACTTGAATAGACTGCTAGTGAAGTCTGTAAACACTTATATCAGGTGACCAGATAAGAACGATAGGGAAAAAAATTTAAATAAAACAACAACGGTGTGAGATATAAATTTGATTCTGGGTTTATTTTAAAGCTACGTTCATGCCATTATGTGGGGAACAGCAAATCATTCAAATTGTCGTCTCGGCTTTGCTGGTAGTGCTTCAAGTGGTCGGTTAAATTTTTGATGACTCGGTCGGCGTTATTACGGCAATAGCATGTCGCATGTTCGTCTCGAGCTGCTCCAAAGTGATTGGCTTGTTAGCGTAGACCAAGGACTTGACGTAGCCCCAGAGAAAATAATAGAGTGTTGTCAAATCGCATGATCACGGCGGCCAATTGGTAAACGCTCGCCGTGAGATGACCCAGTCACTAAATTTCTCCTTCACAAGTTCAAGCCACAGCTCGGATATATCGATGTTGTCTAGCTACATATATCTGAAACCATTGACGGTAACGATGTTTCCTTTCACATCTTGAAAAAAATGAGGTCTTTATAAAATAAAGTGGTACGTGTGCTTGACTTGTGAGAATTTTAGGGTTCGTTTCAAGTACTGTTATTTTTTTTCTAGGATTTATTTACCATGCTGTCAGCAATTCAAGTTCGAACCCTTTTCCTTTACGAATTTAAAATGGGACATAATACGTCATTGGCAATGAAAAACGTTAATGACGCATTTGAGGATGTAGCGGCAAACGAACGTTGGTTTGGAAAGTTTCGATCGGGTGATTTCAGCCTCGAAAATCAACCACGTTAGTTGACCGGCGATGTTTTATGAGCTACCCAACGAAATCGGTGTGGGAGATTGCACAAAGCATCTTATTGCACCTTTCTCTCATGGGGAAGGTAAAGAAACTCGATAAGTGGGGACCCTATGAACTGAACGAATCCCAGAAACTACGGCGCCTGGAAATCTGCGCATAGCTTACATTAAGAAACCAAACTGAACCGTTTATGCACCAGATGACTGTCCAGTCACCTATAATGAAAAGTGGATATTGTATGATAATCGCAGTGGTTGGATGCAGATGAAAAACCAAAACACACCCCCAAGCCCGGTCTTCATCCAAAAAAGGTTATGGTGACAATTTGGTGGACATCGAAAGGACCAATCCACTTTTCATTTCTTCAACCAGGAGAAACAATAAACGCTATCAATCGACATATTACGATATGCCAAATTGGTTGAAAAGAAATCTAGACCCCATACCTCAAAAGTAATGTTGGACAAACTGTTGCAGTTGGGATTTGAAATTCTTCCACATCCACCGTACCCTCCTGATATTTACCCAATGGATTACCATCTTTTTCGCAATCTGGATTCATTTTGTCGGCAGAAGGTCTTCCGGAACCGAGCAGAGGTCATAAAAGCCTTTGAAGATTTGATTGTCTCAAATATTCCTACGAAAAAGGAATATTTGACCTTGTATCACTTTGGAAGAATGTCATAGATGCCAACGGATCCGACGGACAACCCAATATTTTTTAATAATTTCCGCACTTTCGGGACTTGTAAAACGATGCTTGATGAAATGGCAAACATTACGGAATATTTTGACAGCCGGATGTCATTGGTAATTTTGACAGCTGCTGAAACATAACAATTGGAAAAACTATCATTGCTATCTGGTCACCCGTTAAAAACAAACTTTTCATTGCAAAAAGTGCAAGAGAATTGAATAATATCCGCGATTACACGCTCATAAAATTGTTGCTCTTCGATGGTAAAAGCTGATCCAGGTGATTTGTGGCCTCTTCATTTGAAGTAAAGGTTTTACCGTCTAAACAGTTTTGTAGAGATGAGAACAAATAATAATCAGAAGGTATTTGATGGGTGTGGCAGTACATCTCATTCAAGTTGTAAAAGCTTTCGGACTTATCAAATTTGCATGAGGTCTCGCATTATCTTGGTGGAGCACTAGACCTTTTCTATTGATTAATTCTATCTTTTCTGTTTAGGTCAATTATTCAATTCGTACAAATGTTGACAATACACTTCAGAATTGATCGTTGTGTTATTCAGTAGAAGCTCAAAAAAAAAGCAATTCCTTTCAAATCCCACCAAACAGATAGCATCACCTTTTTTTCCTGAATATCGGAATTCGAAGTGCTTTCAGCCAGTTCATCTTTTTTACTCCATGATCTCTTGCCTTTAACATTATTGCAGACAACCCATTTCTCGTCCCCAGTGCTGATACACTTCAAAAATTTATCATTTTCTTGACGTTTGAGAAGCAATTCACATACATCAACGCGACCGCACAAATTTCTTTCCGTAGGTAGGTAGCCTTCATGCGTACTTGCCTATGAGGCAGTGTCCAGTGATGACACCTTTGATATCGCTGAAATGTTTCATATTTAGAAGGAGCAGGCACTTAGAGCGATTCAGATCCAGTTTTGGCCAGATCTGTTTGGTCGCTAGACATGTTGGTCCAACAGTCCACCTAAGGTCTGTTCTTTTATTGGCATCCAGCTTCAATGTTAGTTTGCAGGTAGCGATTGGTATACCTATGTTATCCTTTTCCGGTAGAATGGGTAGAGTGGTTCCAATTTTGGCGAGTTCATCGGCTCTACAGTTCCCTGGAATGTCTCTGTGGCTCGGCACCCAACAAAGGTGAAGGTTGAACTGCTCTGACATCTCCATGAGAGATGATCGGCATTCAAGGGCGGTTTTAAAATTGAATGAGACCGAGTCCAGGGATTTGATAGCGGCCTGAATGGAGATGCGGATATCACGTTTTCCTTCAACCAGGACAGACCTTCTTTAATCGTCAAAATTTCCCCCTGGAACACGTTACAGTGATTTGGAAGACGGAAAAAGAGGCTCAGATTTAGCTTCGATTTTAGATCCATCTGTGTAGAGATGGATTGACTTGTCCTCCATGAAAGCATCTTTCTACCAGAATGATCTAGAGGAGAAGCCTACATGGAAGTTTTTGTCAAACCAAAGTTCAGGTATGGTATAATCGATGTTGTCTGTGGGAATTCCTAAGGTGTTAAAAATGTTGGAGTGGCCAAATGAATTATTTGTCCAGTGTTTAGCCGCTTTAAGGCGAATAGCTGCAGTCGCAGCTGTCAAATGAAACAGAATGTCTAATGTCGCAGAGGCGGAGAGACCGCACGGCTCCGCTTATCCATAGATATGCTGTTCTTTGGACTCTGCTTAGTTTAATGCAGTTGACTGTATTTTCTAAGGCCGTCCACCAGACAGGGTGGACGTCTGTAGCGATAAGTATCGGTCTTATGACCGAGATGTATAGCCAGTGGGTTATACGAGGTTGAAGGCCCCATTTATTCCCAATGGCTTTTTTCCAAGAGAATAAAGCTATTATAGCTTTATTGACTCATTTTTAAATGTTAGGTTTCCAGTTTAGTGTCCTGTCAAAAATGAGAACCAGATATTTTGCTCTATCGGAAAATACTAAACTGGTGCCGTTTATTGAAGGAGGGTCTATAATTGGAATTTTGTATTTCCTGAGAAGGAGGACAAGATTAGCTTTATGGGGGCTTACTCCCAATCCACATCGATCTGCCCAATGGGTTAATCTATTGAGATTTACTTGAGGGAGTTCTTTAATGCTATTAAGATACTTACCTGCGATGGCTATAGCAACGTCAACCGCATAGGCAATCACCCTGCCACCACCCGCTTCCAGGTATATCAGCAGTTCATTTACTACTAAGTTCAAGAGAAGGGGAGAGAGGACCTGCTGACACATCTTTTAGCTTTTTAGCATAAGACTGATCAACTCCCCAAGTGATTCGTCTACCGGCAGGGTTGACAGCGCAGTCGTGTTGACGCCCTCTGTGTCCATCGTCCGATGTAGCTAGTCGGTGAGTACAGAGCCGTTCCCACCGACTTTCCATTATAGTAGGCATGTTGAGCCGTTGACAGAACTCTTGGATCAATTTTAGCTCGTATATGGATATCAATCAGTCGTTCTAGAGTTTTCAGAAGGAAAGATGATAGAGTTATAGTTCTGAGGTCCTTGGACAATATAGGAACATTTTCCGACTTTGGGCTATGTATACTATTGACTTCTCTCCACGACAGTGGAATGTGGGTAAGTTCTAAACAGCTCCTCATAATATTTTCTAGCGCAGGCAAAATAATGTCTGAGGACCTGTATATATATATATATTATACCGTCCAGACCAGCAGACTTATATGGTTTGAAGCCATGCAGCGCCCAGAGCAGTTTGTCTCTATGTGATCAGACCATGAAAGCGGCCATAGGCTGATTGAGAGCCAGATTAAATTCCTTGACTTTCATGTCAAGCTCATTGGTGTCGCGCGGGGTACTTGATAGATCAGAGGATAGCGTTTCTGAAAGTATTCCTCTATATTTTGGCCAATCAGTTTTTCGATAATTCTGGAATGCTGGTAGTCTGGGAGAGACATCACTCAGGCTGAATTGGATTTATCTGTGGTCTGAAGAACAGTGTTCAGACGATACCATCCAATTCGTTAGCCTTTGAGTGATGCTGTCGGAGACAAGAAGGATATCTAGCACTTCCTGTCGGCTTCTTTCCGTAAACACATAAAGAACTCGTATCTCGACTTTTGAGATTAAACCGAGGCCTTTCAAATGATCATGAACGGTCGAATTCGACAAATTTAATCTCTCAGCGATCTTATGAGTTGTCATTCGCCGGATTGCATCAATTAATACCTTCCTATATCAGCTGTCAAAATATATAATGATTATGCAGCTTGAGGCCATTAGAAGATTTAAAAATTGGATCAGAATTAGTTTTCACAGTTTGTATGGTGAGATCGTTGGTTATATGATCAAGATTGTTGATTAAATTAACAAACGATCTCACCATTATCAACTTTTCCTGACAGTAGTGGAGAATTTGTAAACCAAAGATATTTGAAATTTTTTAACTGTTGTTGAAACGAATTAAAATCCTTTTTTTTGCAAATTTTGAGCAAATCTTTATTCAGACGTTCAGCGTCGGTCTAGGACTTGCTAAAATTTCCTAAATAAATAATTTGATAAGTTTATTACAATAATAGGTATGCAATATATGAAATCTTACATTTGTTTTCAGGATATTCGTTTTCTTTTTTTTTTACTTTTTTTTTTAACAATATTTTAAATAAATTTATTTTACTTTTTAAGAAATTTATTTTACTTTTAAGTTCACAGCTCGACTGTTGAATTTCTCGTCTCAAAAGCAAATGGCCGATTTCCAACAAAGGCAAATTTAAAACGTGCCATTTGCAGTGTGACCAATTGACTAACAAGAACAAAAAATATGTAGAAAGTGTATGGCGCCATCTACCTTGTAGTAGTACCGATGATGCCAGATTCCTCAACACTCCCCCCTGGTAAGTTGGGGCTTTGGTCACGCTGGTCCTGCTTACCACTATCTTTGGAACTGGCTACATCCAAAATGGCTAACTTGGAAACTGGACGGGTGTAAACTCCGTTTTTTGTCTGAATAGTAACACTCCTAATTTTACCGTCCCGACCAGGGTTAACTTCTAACACACGACCCTTAGGCCACGAATTCCTGGGGTTGCTTTGGTCAACCACGATGACAATGTCGTTGACGGAAATCGGATTGGTGGGCTGGAACCACTTAGTCCTTCTTGTCAGATTGGGCAAATATTCGCGAATCCATCGTCTCCAAAATAAGTTGCTGAATTGTTCAGCTGCTAGCCAATTCTGCTTCAGAATAACACCCCCATCTTGAAAACTCCCAATAGGCTTAGACCCGTTTGAGGACCCCAACAAGAAATGATTGGGGGTTAGAGCTTCTTCATTTTCTGCACTAATGGGCACATACGTCAGAGGGCGGGAGTTAATTATGTTTTCCACCTCGGCCAGCATCGTCTGCAACAGTTCATCACATAGAATTTTATTGAAATTGATTTGCGCAAGGGTTTGCTTTACAGAGCGAACTAGCCTCTCCCAAGAACCGCCCATATGTGGAGCACCTGGCGGAATAAATGACCATTCAAGCTTTCCCTCACCTATGCCTTCCACCAGTTTTTTGCCGTCGATTTGATCAATTGCCACCCGCAACTCTCTACTGGCACCACGAAAATTCGTCCCATTGTCTGTATATATATGCGTTGGCATTCCTCTTCTCGCGATGAATCTCTGTAGTGCTTGAATACAAGAATCAGTGGTTAGTGAATATGCAATTTCAATATGAATTGCTCTTATAGTCAAACACGTAATCAGCACCCCCCAACGCTTTTCCCTTCGCCTTCCAACTGCCACTATCAATGGTCCAAAATAGTCCATACCAATAAATGAGAAAGGTCTCGTGAACGTCTTAAGTCTTGCGGGGGGGAGGGGCCCCATTATAGGAACCGATGGTTCAGCTCTCCTATTTCGACATTGCTGGCATTGATTTTGTACCTTCTTTACCATCGTACGTAACCCAGGAATATAGAACGTTTGGCGGACCTCATTTACAACGGTCTCGTTGTACTGGTGGTGAAATTTCCGGTGATAATGGTCCAGAATTAAACGTGTTGTATGGTGGTCCCTTGGAAGTACGATTGGCCTCTTGACATCATGGTTCAACCCTTCCATCGCGTCGATTCTTCCTGCTATCCTCAGCAGTCCATTTTCGTCAAGGTATGGGGTTAACTTATATAATTTGCTTGCTTTGGGTATGACGCTTTCTTCTTGTGTTGTGGCAACATCGAGCACACGTATCTCTTCGTTGTATGCCTCTCTCTGAGCTTGTTTCCACAAATAACGTTCTGCCTTTTGCAGAAGAACTTTAAATTGGAGTTTTGGTACTGATCTCTTTGACAACAAGTCAACAAACCCAAATACTTTCGTCATTGTGTTGAGTAGTTTTCTCCATTTGGAAAATCTGTTTATGTCAATAACACAGATTTCATTTGTATCTGCGTGATAAAGTTGTTCGACATCACGATTGGATTCATGTTCAAACACAGGCCAATATTTCTCATCTTCCTTAAGATAGTGAGGTCCACAATACCAAATGCTGTGGGAAGAAAAGTCGAATGTCGTTCTTATTTTTGTAGCTTCGTCTGCCACGTTTAATTTAGAGGGTACCCACTTCCAAAATGCGGCATTAGTCCTCTCAAGAATTTCTCCGATCCTTAAAGAGACAAATTGTTGAAACTTAGAAGTTGGTGATCGAATCCAATATATAACCGTTTTGGAATCGGTCCAATAGGTTTGCTGCGTAAATCTGATCGAGTGAGAGTCAATGATCGTAGATGCAAGTCTGCTTCCGAGAACTGCAGCCTCGAGCTCCATCCTTGGGATTGATATTCGACGCAATGGAGCAACTTTGGTTTTTGCTGCTATCAACCTGCTTTCGAACTGTTCTCTGAATCTCACTCGAATGTAAGCGACGGCCGACAATGCTTCTTCGCTTGCATCGCAGAATATATGAAGCTCTATTCTGTCTGCATTTGCAAAGCTTAACGTTGTTAAATATGTCCGGGGAACTCTAATGTCGTTTATCAAAGGCAATAGTCTTAGCCACTTGTTCCAGACAATAAGCTGTTCATGTTTTATCGGCTCATCCCAACCAATGCCAGATCTCCAAATTGACTGAAGTAAGATTTTTATATTCACCAACAAATTGGCAATTAGTCCAATAGGATCGTAAATCCTCATAAGAAGACGAAGGACTTCCCTTTTAGTTGGTGCTTTATTGCCACTCATCACCTCCGGACTCATTCGATCAAAGTTAAATTTAAAAAAAAATTCGTCCATCGCTGGCGACCACCACATCCCTAGAACTTTTTCAGCGCTTGTCGTGGGGATGCTCAAATTCTTGTCTTCAACACGGTGTTCCAATCCGTTCATAACGGTTTGAGCATTAGATCGGAAATTTCTGATCTCGAAACCACCTTGATTATGGACATACACTACCTCCTTTGCAATCTTTGCTGCTTCTTCTTCGCTATCATAACTACCTATAAAATCGTCGACATAGTGATTTTTCACTATAGCGTGTACTGCATCTGGAAATTGTTCTCTAAAGTCTTCTGCGTTTCTGTTTTTTACATATTGAGCACAGAAAGGTGATGAAGTAGCGCCAAACGATAAAACTTGAAGCACGTAAGTTTCGATTTCACCTGTTTCCCCATTCTGCCAAAGGAAGCGTTGTGATTCTTGGTCTTCTTCTCGGATGCGAACCTGGTGAAACATTTCTTTAATGTCAGCACACAGGCCCACTTTCCTTTCTCTGAAACGGAAAAGAATCCCAAGAAGTGGCGATACGATATCTTGACCGGTTAAGAGGAACGTGTTTAATGAGACTCCGTTCACCTCTGATGATGCGTCCCATACTAGGCGGATTTTGTTCGGTTTATTGATGTTAAAAACGGGAAAAATTGGCAAGTACCACGTTTTATCGTTTTTTTTCGTTGTGATGTCGATTTTCCTAGCGTACCCTTTTTCAACATAATCTTGTATAAGCTCCGATATCAATTTATAGAGATTCGGCTCCTTTTCTAATCTTCTCATCAAACACTGAAGGCGACGAATCGCATTGGGTTCGCTGTCGGGTAAACTCACTTTCGTATTCTTCCATAGCAATGGCACTTCAAAATGATTACTAACTCTTTTGCAACCAGCGTCGAGTAGTCGCGTTGCCTTTTCATCGTCAGGCGATTGGAGGTAAACTCTTTTTGTCCCCATGCTTTCTATGGCGCAAAACTCTTTCATAACCAAATGCAGAGGCTCGTCGTCTCGACTACAATCGCAGTTACATATACTCAAATGATAATTCATACTTAAATTTTTGTGGGACCTGGTGTCGCATGGACCAAATACAACCCAACCCAATCGTGTTTTAGTGGCGACTGGCTCATCAGCTTTTCCTTCTTTTGTTTTTAATGGTATCCCTAGATTCCAATTCTTCAACCCTATTAGAATGCGTGGATTTGCGTTTGAAAATGAGTTAATTGGTATACCCTTTAGATGTTTATACCGTGTGGCCAATGATATGACATCGACCGTTTGCTGGGGTAAATCCAATTGTTTCACAGTGCGTACGCCAAACATTTGATATTTATTTTCCTTTCCATCCCCTGAAATGGCAATTCCAATTTTTCTTGAGTCTGCCTCTAGTCGAACTGTATTTGCAGTCCATTTTAGTTGCAAGGGTATGTGTTCACCCTCCTAGACTGTTTGCAAGCTCTTCTTCGATAAGTGATGTAGAAGACCCGTCATCTAAAAACGCAAATGTCTTTATCTTTGTAAGTTTCCCGTACAAAGTAACAGGTAAAATTCTGAAAAGGATTGTATTTTCCTTCGATTGAGTGTGGCATAGGATTGTCGGCTGGGTAGCAGTTGATGGTGCGGTGACAGGGGCAGAATCGCCCTCCGTAGAGCGCCCAAGTGTATAGTTCAGGGCTTCGGGACGAGTGGAGTGGTGGCGAGTTATTGTACGTGGTAATGACGACTCTTTCTCACTACTGATGTTCGGGTTGTGTTTATGCAGTAGTCTATTGTGACGATAAGTACATCCGTTTTCTCCACACAGTTGATTGGACTTGCAGCTGTTGGTGTGACGTTTAAGACAAGTGCGACAAAGTTTTTTCTCTTTTAACACGGCCCATCGTTGCTGTAAGTTGTAACTTAAAAACGTTTCACAGTTTTCTACCGCTGGACAATTTCTATTGCAGATTTTACATTTCTTATTGTTAGCTGAAATTTCATTGTGAACATTAATGTACGGTTTTTGTTTATGTTCTAGCTTGGTTTCATTGGTAGAGTAAGAGAATGTCACGTCGTTTGCCGCTCTTCCAACTTCAAACAGCCATGCACTAAACTGTGATATGTTTATGAGCGGGAGCGTCTGTTTGTATATGGACCAATTCAAGCGAATTGAGGGTGGTAATCTTTCTACTAGTTCCTGTAACAAAATGGGATTGTTTAGATGAGAGGCACAACCGGAAATTTCCATGGTGGCACAAATATTCTCGACATCCAGTGCGTATTTCACGATCGAGTCTAGCTTATCCGCTTTAGGTAGTGGTTCGCGTCTCATCTTAAGGAGCAGAGAATTTATTATAATTTCCGGGCGTCCGAACATCAACTGCAGAGTGGAAATTATCCGTTGCACTTGGCCTGGTTGCGATAAACGACATCTCACTGCTTCGAGTGCCTTTCCTCTGAGACAAGCACGTAGTCTTCCCAGGTTTTCTTCTTCTGAAAATCCGCAAACGTTTGTGCTGCTCTCGAAGGAGCTGATAAACAGAGGCCAGTCCTCAGGGTTCCCATGGAATGTTGGCAGTTCTTTGGGGATCGATTGACGAGCTGCCATTTGCCTCTGTGTTAATCTATGTCCTTCGTGGGAATCTCCTGGTCGTGTTGATCGAAAACCACGTTGAGTAGCCGCGGAGGGAAGAATTGGTTCTTCATTGTGATGGTGATTGTTGATTGGTAAAGTATTTTCGTGGTCATGTGGAGGTGGTTTTGGGGCGAACCAGGTTTTGTTGAGCATGCTGCTATGCGGTATTTCCGTTCGGCGTGTTGAGTTTTGTGTTTCATTCTGCCATTTCAACCAGTGCTCTACTTTGCCTCTTGAAGCTGCAGGTGGAATAACGTTGTCGGCGTGGTCGCCTGGGTTATCATCCTCGTCCTCCTCTTCGTCCGAATTAATGCCCTGAAGGATTTCATATTTTTTCGCAAGAAACTTTTCTTCCAATGCCTTTTGTTCTTCAAGGCGTTTTAATTGAAGAGAGATTTTCATTCGTGAAGAGTCTTTCGATTTTGTGGATGAGGCGACAAAAAACTTCGACGCGGCGTGTGGTGGGTGCGTAGGTACGGGTGGAAAAGCACGTTGTAAAGGGAGTTCTTGATGATGCGGGTTGATTAATTTGGACTGATCAGGTGGACTTTTTAAAAGGGAATTTCTTGTATCTTGCCGTGCGGCTCCCGAGACTGCTGGGAGATCATCTTGTTCAACAGTTTGTTGTACAGTTTGTGTCAAGAGAACACCTTCTAATGGTGAAGGCGGCGGGGTGCGTAACATTTTCTGGTTTGAAGGAGGTAAAGTGGAAGGTAAAGCTTGAATGGTACTCACCGTTTTCCGTGTAAAATGGTTGGTACAAGTGGGTTATTTTTTATTTGACTTGGGATCGCATGTACGCTTTTTATGTTTCCAACGTTAGTTTTGGATGATTTGGTTAAACCCAAAAATGAAATTTTAGAATGTTGAAACGAATTAAAATCCTTTTTTTTGCAAATTTTGAGCAAATCTTTATTCAGACGTTCAGCGTCGGTCTAGGACTTGCTAAAATTTCCTAAATAAATAATTTGATAAGTTTATTACAATAATAGGTATGCAATATATGAAATCTTACATTTGTTTTCAGGATATTCGTTTTCTTTTTTTTTACTTTTTTTTTTTAACAATATTTTAAATAAATTTATTTTACTTTTTAAGAAATTTATTTTACTTTTAAGTTCACAGCTCGACTGTTGAATTTCTCGTCTCAAAAGCAAATGGCCGATTTCCAACAAAGGCAAATTTAAAACGTGCCATTTGCAGTGTGACCAATTGACTAACAAGAACAAAAAATATGTAGAAAGTGTATGGCGCCATCTACCTTGTAGTAGTACCGATGATGCCAGATTCCTCAACAACTGTCATAAATAAGGCTCGGGCGTATCTGGTATAACGATGATTAATGTAAATCTTCTTCTGTGTACTACCAGAGAATAAGGAAGCGTTTAGCTTAGGATAGGAGAGCTATATGACCTTTAGATGTGGAGTATATTTCTCAAAACCAACATTTTAGCATTTTTTATACCCGTACTTCGAAATTATCGTTTCATTTGGTTAGTTTCCAATTTTAAATTTAAGTACCACCTAATGGCAGTTCTATTACTTTGGCAAAATTAAAAGCTCTGCTAACATGCTGTCATTACCCAGTTGGGGGAGACCTAGGTGACATCCATCTGGAAAAAAGGATACCGAGCAGGTAACTTAGATCTCCACATCCAACGGGCGAATTTTATTTTACCCTACATTACTTGGAAATAATTACATAAGAGAAGTTTAGATACACAAAGCTTATTTCCATGGAAAATTGCATTATCATGTTACATTGACTTGGAACGAGGTAAAAGAATAAAAAAAAAATAAATAAATAATTCTGAATGCAACACATTGGCATGTTTTGATTTTTTGTATTTGTGATCTGGTATCAGCTGTCCTTAGAATTCGCTCCTGCTAACGTTTCTACTAATAACTGGCGTACAACGGACACAAGCTCGTGGTAATAAAATAATAAAACGCATGGCACATTACAGCTGCATATTATGATTATGTTCCACTACATGCACTTCAATTAACGTTATTCCATGTCCTACTTTCAGTATGTCCTGTGTTAGTGTTTTTATTGTCCTGCTTTTTCATACCCGTTGATTAAAAAAAAATTACACATTCATGTACAATACATATATGTAGGTACAAATGTAGTTAGTATGTGAACTGCAAATGCTGACACTTTAAAGGGAAAGGCAGTTAATTTCACTGCAGTGACGAATTGTTAAAGGCTATGATTTATGGAATGCCCCTGTCGTATTTTAATTTGTAGCACATACCTACTATGATTTTCTTGAAATTAGTTGCCACGAAACACAGACTTTGATGACGGGCATAGTTAATTTCATATTGGTACAAAAGAACTTTTTGAACAACGAATGACAGGAAGCGTTAACAATGATTATGCACAATTTTAGTCAGAGGTCTATTGATCTCATTGCCCACTTCACTGATTCTTTCTTGTTTTTTCTTGGCTATACTTTGTTTCTACTGGAGTAGCTACGGTAATTATACGTTCCTGATTTTAAAGGAGGACACTCGTGTGTTTTTGCCCTTCTTTTACGACGCCGTCACTTCAAACATTGACAAAAAGTATCATGAATCGTATTTAATTTGTTTTCGCCCCCAATACATACGAGTACCATACTCGTACCTAGCTAATAAAAACAAAACCATGATCTGGGACTTAAAAAATATGTAGCTCTGTCCATGTGCCTGGATCTTTCGCTTATTGTCCCCAGCTGCACACACCAATTTATTACTTCACCTAAGCCGAAGTTTTCCTTCACCGCATTGTCTCTCTAGATTCGAAGACACTTGGTAGTGATGATTTTTTCCGTTTATAGGAGCTAACCCAGGTTTTTCGCAATAGCAACAATCCACCCGTGATCTTTTCGATGGAGGGGGTTTCGTATTTTGGAGGCCTTATTCTATAAAACATACTAAGGAACTCCCCGACGGCTTAAGCGCTAACCCGAGAGTTGCTAGATTTTTAGCGTTTTCTTTGTAAGACCTACTCGTATTCGGTAGATTGGGCTGAAAGGATGGAGGGTGTAGAAGAGGGGCTCGGCTTCTTACGGGGCCTAGAGAAAGTAAAATTCTGGCACTCTCTCTGTCGATGGATGATTTTTCCGTGATCGAATCCCGGATCGAACCAGATTGAACCAACAGAGATTGCAGTTTCAGTGGAAATTGTACGAAGTGGTCAAACTCATTGACAAAATAAAAACCGGATAATACCGACCCGATAACTAGGAAAAACCATAGTTCTAGTGAACGGAAGTCGGTTGACACTATCATTCCTAGCCTGAAAAATAACACTGGCGATGGCTTTCCCAGCACACGAGGAACGAATGAAACTGGTACTGCAATCTGAGTGAACGGAATCTGGTCGTGGGAAAAACCACCTCAAAGAAAACTACGAAACACCAAAACGGACGGGACCAGCTTTTCTATTAGGGTGCTGCTATTACCTCTATGGTGCTTAAAATTGAAAATGCTGGCAATGGCACCGGTTTGAGTGATGCTTTGAGCAAGTCTGTGTTTATCAACAGTGGGAGCTAGCCAAGGCAGAGAGTGTTCTCATTCAAGTGAAAAACGATACAATACGATACGGAAAACGAAACTCCTAGGGTGAGGAGCTTCACGCAGCAAATTTTTGATTGGCTAAGCAAATCTACGCCACAAATTCACCAAATAAGTTAATCATCTCCTGAAATTCATAGCGCTCACTCTCACTCAACATTTGTTACGAAAGTAAAGGAGCTATCCAAAGGTGGACTAAGAACACTACCGGCTGGGAAGTATGTTCAGAGGCTTCCATATCACACTTTCCGAATGAATACCTGTCCAAGATGCAATATGCATACTAGCGGGGAAGACCTTCTGAACCTGCGTTTCAAAATCTAGTGAACAGAATTGAATGCGTCCTCAACGGTTGGTGCAAGAGAAGTGGCCTTTCAGTCAATCTTCTCAAAATTGAGACTGTTCCCTTTAAGAAAAGGAGATAGATGAATATACTGATCCATCTATTTTTTAAAGGCACCATCATCCACATTTCTAACGAATTTAAAGATTTTGTTGTCATCCTGGTCTTGTCACCGGGGAAAGTAATGCGGATATTCTGATAAAACAAATTTTATCCCATCCATCGGTTGTCAGATAAAAGAAGGTTTTCCGAAAATACAAGACTAGTTCTTTCACGGGATTCTAAAGAATGATTATTTCGACACTGCTTAGCACGTCTGGCTCGCCCCAGACCCACTGATGTATCTTTTTCTCTCGATACTCATATCATGGGTTGCACTCTCAAACCCATCTTCCATTCAAAGAGAAGTAGTCTTTGGTACAACACGCAATGATGCTTTGATGCCCTTGCGCGTTGGCCTTGACTTTGGTATTTTGGTTCTGCCGTCTGATTTAAATCAATGAGACCAGAACTTCTAATGTACTTCTACAACATATCTGAGATATCTACATTCGCACTTTGGATACAACAAGTTAGTGATCTGAGTTTATACTGTCTTTTTGAAAGAGTCAAACATCCTAATAGATCTGTGCCTTTCGTCGACCGCAATGTGATCAACCTGGGTAACGGTTTTTTGATTGGGGATGGCAATTAAGATTATGACAACGGGTGCTATCAATGATGATATTTTGCCCCGCGACAAAGACGGTTAGATTGGGTCTGTTTTCAAAATTGTTATCGTTCAGGCTGGTGGGAGAAACATCAAGAAACATCTTAATGAATTGCTTATGACATTGCTCGTTGTCTGGTCGTAAAAGTGTTCTTTTACAATGTCGTCGTATTATTATCGTATCGTATCGTATCGTATTATCTGACATCTGGCTTATGTTGGAGATTTGTCTGATGCAAATTGTAATCAGGAGGCCGGTAAGTTGACTGACGCTCAAAACTTTTTGCATAAATATTCCTCTGATAAGAAATCCAAACCCAAATTTCTGCTCTCTTTAGCACTCATAGTGGATGTCAGAGTTTTCATCCATCTTTCGTCCGGCCGTTGGTGTATTTCTTTCAATTCTGTCATATCCACCTCGACGGACTCGCTATTTGCTCAGCTGCTTGCAGCCTATTAAGAACTTAAGCATTCCACTTTCACAGTTGTATTAACTGTCCGTTTGCTGAGGTCCTGAAAAGAAATTCCATTGTAATTCGCGGCAGTTTGTTGCTTCACAACATATGGTCCTATATGTAGTCGGGAGATTTTTTAGAGACAGTGCAAGTAGCTCAGTAAAAAGGTATCTACAAGTATTTCGACATTCTGCCTGAATGCGAAATCGCTGGATTTGTCGCTGACCACATCTTAGAAAGTCCTCTGCCGAGAAGTCCTTTTTGAGCTTTGTCTGGATCATTCTTATGGAATCCAGAGTTCATCCAGAGAGACTGGGGCTAGTGTTAAGTTATATTTGCACAGTCAAGTTCAGCATATTAGGAATTGATGGTGATTATTTTCGAGGAGTCACTTTGGCTTAAAACTGGCTTAAGTAGTGTTATGACGTTTGTATCAATAATGGTAGATAATTATGCGACAGATGTGGTAGTTTTAGAATTATTGACACATTTGCAGCCTTAAGTTGAAAAAGTCATGCAGACATTTAAAGCAATGAAAGGCCAAATAATTATTCTCATAGACTGGTATCTGCTAACAACTGCCAGGAACTGTAATGAGGTCTTCCTGGGGTGGACAGTATTTGTTAACTTGTAATAGAAAGTCATGTTTACTCTTCACAGCTTTCTGTCTGTTTCAATAAGGTCGATTATCTCCTAATTGCTGCCTAGCAAGAATAGCGTTAAGTGCTACAAGTTTTAGCAAGCGCCTTATGGCAAGTCTCACGTCGCACATTTTCTTACCGCGATTAAGCTAGCTCCAGATTAAAGAGCACTATTTTATTTTGTCCATAAAAATGTTGTCAGTGTTTTTTGGCACGTTCGAACCTAAATGATGATATTGAAATCATCTGGAATTCTAGGAGCTAAATATCGTGATTTTTTCCTAAGGCGCACAATTTGCATGGAGTGCCCTGCCGAGCTCTTTATATATAGAATATAGGCTTCAAACATTTAAAACCAACTTTCGACGGTACCTCTTTTTCTTTCCTCGCTTTCCTCGCTATTTCTGCCGGTGGACCAATCCATTGACCTACGTGATTTCATCGACGATATCGTTATCTTTGGAGACTTCAATCTACCTCACTTCTTTTTTACCGCCTCAAACGCTAGTTCATCCAAGGAATGTCTATTCATTGATCGAATAACAGACTCAAGCCTATGGCAAGTAAGTGGCGTCACGAACTCCATCGATATGCAACTCGACCTTATTTTTACTAGTGATTCCATTAACTCCACAGTAGCGTTTTGTCGTTTAACTCTATCAACTAACTTTTTACAGTGAAAGGTTTAATTCATTTCTCTTCATGTCCACTTTTTTTCGTCAAGAAACATCATCTTCTTCCCCTCCCTGGTATAAGAGAAGACTTAGCTCTTTACGAAAATAAATGATAAGCGGGTTTTCTTCGAACCAATTCCTGTTCTGACTATTCTAACTACCTTGGAACCTACCTCCAATTCACCCAGTTCTATAACTGCCTGATATTATCAACGATCCCAAGTCTTTTTGTCAATTTGACAATTACAAAAGAAAATCTGATGGGGGTAACCCCTGTTTCTCTCATTTGATAATATATTGTTGTAAATATTAGCTTATCCTCAAGTGGGTTGCCAAGAAAATTACTTTAAAACAAAAAAATAAAATACAATTTATTACTCGTCTATAACCTTCTTTATTTGCGTTCTAATTCCAACAATCCCTTTGTTTTCTTTTTTTGGCGGTTATATTTTCTGTAATGACAGTTGTGTCATTTTTTGACAACAATAGTGGCTGACTACGTGGAGACGTGTTCAGCCATGCGTAACACATTTGTTACACTCTCTCCTCCTTGGACTAGATCACCCCGTTGGTTCCCTCCCTCGATACTCGGCCAAACGATCAATATGCACAATCGTTGGCTTAAAGCGAGGAACATTAGACGTAATATCGTACCTGGTTTTCATCCGTTTGGCTGTTCGATGCATTTCGTGTCTGGCTCGTTCATGCACCTCCTGCAATTGTTCCTGTAGTTGCTTTGCATAACCGTGTAAAGAAGCCTCACCAGGCGGTGATCGAAACAGTAAATCAGGAGGCAACCTCATTTCTTGGCCAAAAAGCATAGTAAAAGGTGACTGCTTAATTGAAGCCTTCTGCGACGCTCGGTATGCCATAGCAAATAATGGCAGAAAATCATCCCAGTCATAATGTTTATCGCTAACGAACTTAGAAAACTATTGCAACACAGTCTTATTCATCCTTTCAACTAAACCTTCAGATTGCGGATGTAACAGCGTAGTTCTTGTTTTGTGAATACCCATAATTTGCATTACTTTTTGAAATACGTCTGCTTCAAAATTACGACCTTGGTCCGAATGCAACTCCATTGGGGTGGTTCCAAACCTTCAAAAGACTTCCTTCACTAACGCTTTGGCAACAGTATCTGCAGTCTGATCCATGAGTGGAAATAGCTCGACCCACTTGGTAAAATAATCCATAAAGACCATCACATATCTATTTCCCCATCTGGTAGATGGTAGTGGACCAAGGATGTCAACCGCTACTCGTTGGAAGGGCTCACCAGATAGATAGACTTGTAATTCGCCTTTAGGAGTGTCATGAAACATTTGGATGAAATCGCTCGTTAATGATTTTGGGACGACGGGTAACATTCGTTCAGGCTGCTTAGATGCTGTAGGCACCCACTTTTTGCAAAGCATTTAATTCACTAAACATAAAGCGGCAAACTGAGCCCAATATGCTTTCAACAGATTGCTACCTCCAGAGACGTTGTTCCAATTAGGACGTATACCTGCTTCGACCCACTGAGTCACGAGTACCAATATGCTGTTGTCCTTTTGAGCCTACTTTAGCCTGTCCGGAGCCAGTTCACCATCAACTTGGAGAAGCACGTTTACTGGATGCTTTGCGTCGACGTTGTAATTAGTTTCCTTGGCCTCGCAATGATGGCACAATTGATCAGCGCATGGTCGGCGCGAGAGAGCGTCAGTATTGAGATGTGCTTTCCCAGCGCGATGCTGTATTTTAAAGTGGTACTATTGGATGCGTTCTAGCCAACACGCAAGTTGACCAGCAGCATGTTCGGTGCGGATCAAGAATTTTCACCCAAAAAGGTAGACGTGGAAATGTTCTATCGCCTTAATCATAGCTAACAATTCCTTACGGGTGGTGCAGTAATTGCGTTCAGGTTTCCTGAGTGATCTATTATAGTAAGCGATGACTCTCTTCTTTCCATCATAAAGCTGGGACAAAACTGCTCCTATTCCATGGTCGCAAGCGTCGGTGTCCAGCACAAAATCAGCATCAGGACGAACAGGACGAAAATCGGAGGTGTTGTAAGGCATTTCTTTAATAAATTGTATGCAGCACTGCAGTCAGCAGTCCAATCAAATGTAATATTTTTTTCGGTCAACTGGTGTAGGGGCCGGGAAATTTCAGCAAATTGTGGTACGAACTGGCGATAGTACGTACAAAGTCCAATAAAGCTTCTGACTTCTGTTACGTTCTTCGGTACCGGACAAGTCCAAACAGAAACAGACCTCTTTTTGGAAGAGATTGCATTTGGTAGGATTTATTTTCAACCCCGCTTCTCTCAAGCGACTGAAAACAGAACGTAAGTTAGAGAGCATCTCTTCAAAACTCTTACCATGAATCAGGATATCGTCCAAATATACCATTGGTCAAACCGAAGCTCATAATCTTAAATTGCCACAAACCATCTCTGGCCACAAACGCCGTTTTCTCCTGGTCACCTGGGTACATCTCGACTTGCCAGTAGCCAGACTGACAATCAACTGTACTAAACCATACGGAACCTGCTACGGCGCTTAAAGTGTCGTCGATTCGTGGCAAGGGGAAGGAGTCCTCTATGGGTACATTGACCCATCTTTTTTTTTCACCCTTATAATGGGCGATGCCCATGAGCTGGTAGATGGTTCAATGATATCACTTCGCAACATCTTGTCAATTATTTCCCGTGACTCTTCCTGTTTCGCAAGTGGCAACCTCCGTGGCGGTTGCTTAATAGGCTTCGCTGTACCCACATCAATTTTATGCTGTGCTACACTAGTTCTACCCAGATCATCAGGACCGCTGGAGAAAATGTCACAAAAGTCATTAAGTAAGCACCGCACCAATTCAATTTGCGTCTGTTGCAGGTGTACTTGAGACTTGCATAGCAGATTATCTAAGTGAGATGGTAATGCACAATTTTCTAAAGTGAACTCCACCGTGCCCTCAACTTCTTCGAAAGTAGCTACTGGAGTATTACGGGGAATGGTAACGGCATAATCAGCGAGGTTGACCACTCGTACTAGAACAGCTCCATTCTGATTACAGGTCATAGTCTTTCCAATTAAAATCCCTTTTGGAAGATCATCCTCAAGGGGAGAAACAATGCCTTCGATCGGCCCTGAACTGGAAGTATTTGTTGAAATAAACATTTCTTTTCTAGGAGGTATCAAGAATGAGTCTGCTGTTTGAAGAAATATAGCTCGAACCGATTGCTTAGCTGATTCATAAGGTTGCTCTGCTGAAGAAGTAGTAAGTTCATTATTCAAAACAATTCTGTTACCTCCTATAAACATAACGTTGCGAAAAAAGTCTAGGATGCTCTTAGCAGCTTTCAAAACATCCACTACAAGAATACGCTGGCTATTGGCGGGAAGTGGAAGATCGACCACCATGATTTTTATTCGACGTTTGAACTTTCCAATTTGAATTGGCGTACGCCACTCATGCGAAACATAAAGTTTGAATTACTGAATTTCCTGGGTGAAGTTGAGTATTTGACGGTACGACGTCCCGACGCACCAGTGTGACTGAAGATCCAGTATCAACGAGCATCTGACAGGACACGCAACCAAGGACAGGAACAGTAAATCCACTGGTTTGACTATCACAATGGACATTGTAGATTTGGGGGCTTTTGGACTTCGTTAGCGTTAGCCCCTCGGCACTGACGGCTGAGCGTTCCCCGACTCCGGGGACATATTTCCAAATTGATTTGGACTCTTCGAGATCGTTGATTGCGGTAGTGACTAAGCGGCTGGAGCACATCGGATGCGACTTCAGCGGATTGAGTTAGATGACTGGTTTGGGTGGCGAGATGAGCTGCCTCAGCGGAAATAGCTTTATTCACTGCGTCGATCATGTTTTTCGGGTCTCCCATTCTTACAGCGTCCTGAATTGATCGGTCGGAAATACCATCAACGAATTGCATTACTGAAATTCGCTCTTGAGCTTCAGAGGTACAATCGCCGAACACTATTCGAGTGAGTCGCTGCAAATGCACCAAGGTCTTCTCGTTGTCTTTGACGCCTGGAACGAAATGTTGCATGAGAAATAAGTTTTTGTTAAGAAATAAACCTTAGCTGCAAAGCGGATGTAAGCTTGTTGTAGTCCACGCGATCCTCGGTGCTTAAATTACCCAGAATTGATACATCTTCCCCACGAAGTAAAGATGCAAGCAGTTGTGCTTTCTGCTTGCTATTCCAGCCATTTGCTTCGGCCACGATATCAAATTGAATTTCGTATTCGCGTAAATCAGTTACTTGGCTGTCAAAAGGCTGGGGATCAATTCTAATGGGGCAACTGCTGCTGGAAGGATTCTACGCAGTTGGGTCTTCTTGACCCAATTTCCTTCCCATTTCTCCATCGAAGTCTTTTGATCCTACTCTTTTCGAAGAAAGTTACAAAAACTCATTGATGAATTTTTACCCCGTAATA
Organism: Volucella bombylans; assembly: GCA_949129095.1. Taxonomy (NCBI): domain Eukaryota; kingdom Metazoa; phylum Arthropoda; class Insecta; order Diptera; family Syrphidae; genus Volucella; species Volucella bombylans. The sequence continues at coordinate 96,571,521 of OX422142.1, forward strand.
TTTTTCAAAAAGTGTGCCTCCAAACTTTTTCTCCCACATTGGCTCCTATTTCAGCTATCCCTCACACAAGGTGAATTTCCTCAAGTCTGGACGACCTCTTTTATAATCCCGGTACGCAGAAAGGGATCAAAGAATGTTAAGTAACTAACTACCGTCCCACTAATCTTCCTCACATACCTTAAATGTTCAACTACTACAAACTTAGTTAAATTCATATCATTTGCACTGTCAGCTCTAGAAAATGGTAACGAAATCGATGTTATTGCTAAGGCCTTGGATAAAATATCTCATCAAATGTAAATTATCTTCCTTCGGCCTCTACCCCATAGTATTAAAATGGATATCTTCTTATCTGGGAAACTGTTATTATAGCGTTCGCTTTAGACACCTCTGCTGTTCCACAGGGTAGTCATCTAGATCCCCTTCTTATTGTAACTATTGTATAAACGATTTCCAGTGAATTATTAAACACAGTCCCTCCATAACTATTTCTTCACTCCAAAACCCTATTCTCCTTCAAGAAGACTTCGATAGGTTTTCCACTTGGTGTCTAAAAAATTGCTTAGAGCTTAATGTCTCCAAATGGTAATCTATGTCTTTGTCACGTAAGTCAATCTCTTCCTCGACTTTACTTTCTCGTAATTTTCATTGTCCACGTCTCTTCTGTGTTCCAACCCATCGCACCTCCTATGGTTCCAACGAACCAATCTCGCGTATGCTCCGAAAGGTTACCTCAAACTTATCCGCTTTCGATTACAACCTGAACACTCCTCGTCTCAAACTATGGTAGATCTCCTCCACCATTCCCTTAGTTCCTAGCTCTTAAGGCTTTTTGGTAGATTTAAAGTTACTCGTAGATTATGCTTTTACCATATTAAGAGCCTCAGCCACCATCAAAATACGAAATACGAAATACGAAAATACTGTCAGTTATTTTTTTTTTTAGAAAGTTCTTTAAAAATTAACGGAATACAACCCTTCTCAAATGGCCAAATGACAGCTTTTGTCTGGAATAAGTTGACCTTCTTGTGTGGTGTAAAGGCAATAACAAAACTGAATTTACAGTGTCGCATGCCATGGCGGATGATGCGTGTTTTGTGACACTTTCAATACAATCCACTATAGCCACTATATCACAACATGTAACATGCTTAATTAATGAACAAGAAGGATGCCACCATCTCAGAAATTAATAATGCGCAATTCTATGTGTAGTAGATACGGTTTGTATGTACTAGGATTAGCATGTAAATCCACAGTCTCTAGACGTCAGGACAACAGTATTTGTCGGATGCACAGAGGAAGCACTCATTAGGTTGACCAAATTGGTATTGGCAGCACTTCCCTTTCACCTACGACGACGGTCAGAGAACTCTGCAGAACATCCCTTTGTTGTCTCGTACGAGTATTGTTGGAACTAAACTTGAACTAAATGAGTGGTGTGCAAATACGAGTATGTATGAAATTGTTTGAATCCACACAAGTTCCCTGTATATTTGGAGTAATTTCAAGATAAATGCACATATTCTTACTTCTCAGTGGATGCATTTTTAACTACTTGGAGAGTGTAATGCTTCTATTGTATATGTTGGTACAAGTAATGTCATGCATTCAAAGGAATACCGATATCTACACTATTTCAAATTGACCACTCTAGCCACAATAATTCCTAATCTTTGCTGTGGCGTGCGAGGAATGCAAACTATTGTACGAGTACATAATAACTTCGGGCTAAAATCGTCGATAAATTCTAATGCCAGTCCTTCATACGTTGGCTAGGCATGGTCATGATGCTGATGCTGATGACTATGGTGAATATGATGATGATTATGGAACGCCTACCGCCTTATTCTATCATATATTCTATGCAAATATTTATGCGTTGCTAATATTTGCGAGGCCATGTGCATATACCATTCACTTACAGATACCATACATACGATTAAATATCACGCAATTTGGGTATGAAGCAGATTGCGTCAGAGATATCTGTAACTATTTACGAATATATCTGTATCCCCGTCTCCATCATCATCTTGCATGTGCACTAAAATATTTCCATATCCAAATTCCATCAATTCCAGAATTTCCAGCAACCCCCAGTCACGTTTCCGTGTCGATTATGAATAGCAAAGCAAGCGATATTTGTAGCCTCAGTCAATTGAATGAATTGCCGAAGGATAACGATTTTGTGAGAATCTACGAGTCCCCTTCGCCAAGAATGTATGAGTAATTGTCCTCGTACAATATTTGTGTACAAACGGCGGCGACTAACGGCAACTTTCTTCGGCGGGAATTTTCGTCGACGACCATCAGTAGTCTAGTTGTTCCGGCAACCTAGAGTGTACTCGTATTTACGATTCAATCAATAAATTATTATTGCCACTTAGCACGCACTCATATGTACAGGAGTACTGTTATCAATTCGATTGAGTTAATTAAGTTGGATTGTTTCCCGGGCAACAGTAAAGTGTTCAGCTTGCTTCCGTTTACGTTGGCGTCACCGCCATCACACTTATGTACCTGGTAACACTGGTAATACATGCTGTACATACGAGTACTATTAGTAAGGAGGACTACTCAGAACTCAAACTCATACATACTTATGCTCATACTTGTATCCGTGTGTGTTGGCCAATTTGGAAGGCTGAATGTTTATCGATTTATTATATTCTGTAGAGTGCTTTAAAATAGATTTTGATGAAGATTAGAGATTCTGATCCACTTGAGAGTTGGCCACAATGGCAGATGACAGAGTTGTATCCGGGGAGTGCTGGTAAAGTCAGATAGTAGGTGGTATTGGGAGATAATCGTGATGACGTCAGTAAAGGCTGTTGGAGGTGTTTTCTCCCATTTTCTCCACATACATTTTTGTTTTTTTTTTCGCCATTGTTCGGTCGGTGATCCGTCGCTGATAGGATATACTGATAGGGATATACTATATGTAGATGGGATTTTCCTTCGGTTGAATGATAAAAAGGATTCAAACCCCTCCCATGTTTTGAGGTTACGTGGGTTGAATATGTTCGCGCTACAATGATTTTGCCATTGACCAAAGGGATTGAGAACGTAATATCCATCATGACAGTTGTCTTTGTTCTTCCTTTCATAGTTTGCCAAGCACAAAACTAAATACAGTTGGGGTTAAAAGTAACTAAACGCTTGACAGATTATGCCTATAAATAACTATTTGTAGAAGCACACTACGACGCTTCACTGGCAACTTGTTGGAGACAAATGTTTCAGTTTCGCCTCTGAATCATTTGATGAACACTTTGATGACATTTTAAATTTTTCTACGAATCCGACCTGCAAGCACCACTGTAGGAGTGTCAATTGCTGTGGATAACAAAGGTATTTTCTAAATATTTGATGAGGAAGGTATTCAAATTCTGAACAGATATCATTTAATATCAATGTTCTTCCAAGCTTAGGCGGAACGCTAGTCCAGGGCAGATTTAGGCCTACACCATTACGTACCGAATTGGTTGAAGTCTCTTTCCACAATCGCACGCCAGCTGAGCCTATGTCTTCTTTTAATACACCGTCCCTTTGGAACGGATTTGACGATTCTCCGATCCTAGGTGATTCAATTTATCTGCTCTAGATACCCCGCCATCGTTTTCGTTGTATTCTGTTCAATCCTGACTAGCCGATATTAGTGTACAGCCCATCCTTATAATTTCTCCTCTATTCACCTAGGGTTTGGCGGTCTCATCTATACTGAATAAAGTCCATGATTCCACACCATAGAGCTGGATTGGCATGTTTAGACAGAGAGCAACTGAATTGCCTTCTTAGCCCAAAGAAACAGATGGCTTCTCAAATATGTAGGCAAAATCTCTTATTACCCGAAACTTATATCTGTCTGCCCTAGACGTCTGTGTTGGATGTCCTTTTTTTAAAGAGCATATACTTTTTTGTTGTCCTCTCTGGCGTTTAGACGTACCCTCGTCGCTTTCTAACTGCTACTTACGAACGCGTTTCTGGCAACAAGCTCCGTTCTTCCGTTCATTTTAATATTGATATGAAGAACTTAACGGATTTTTAAAAGGATGTTAAAAAATGCGCACTCTTCATCCCTCTCCTGATGAATCGGACGTATTTGATAGAGATACCAAAATAAGATTTAGCTTTTCTCAGCTCTATAAATAGTATCAAACGCGGGCTTAAAATCGATGACAAGGTGGTGTGCATCGAACTGAAATGCATGACTTTTTTTCAGGATCTGCAAATATTTGATTCGTAATGGACTTTCCTAGCCTAAATCAACACTGATGTGGATCAATAAGGTTGTTTTGACAAATGCCCAAAGGAGCCTAAACAATAAGATGGAGAAGAGTTTGTAGTGGGTTATTACAGAGAACTCTACAGTTGACACATTTTGAAGTATATACGAGTACATATTTCCTTTCTTGAGGAGGAGTGAAAATAATGTTGAGATTTTATTCATTGGGCATACGTTCTTTGAACAATGTTTAACAAATTAGTAATCATCACTTGTTAACTTAAATATGTCTGTAGTTTAGCTGTTCAGTCCGGCAACCTTGTTATGCTTTAGCGTCGGTATTGATATTTTTACTTTATTTTGGTCTGGTCGGCTTAAAGTTGGGCTTTCGTAAACAAGTTGGATGGCTTATTGTGCCTGACAGTGGTTTTCCTGCAGAAGTAGCACCGACTGTGACTCTGCTACCATCTCCACGGCTCTCTGTTTGAGTCCTGTTGCGTTGATACTTTTTATTTAGCTTTTGTAGAGTAGCACCGCCGGTTTCTTCTATCGCTCGCTCCTCGTCATTTTTTCTTTCCGAAGAAGCCGATGTTCTACCCCTTTTTTTTGCTCGTAGCTCGCAAGGGTTGTTTGTTCTTCTATGCAAAACAACTTCACAGCGGGGTTGGGGTGAAACCTATCATACCACCCATCACGCCGAGATGACCTCCGACGAGTGCACACTCAATACCAGTGCACTCGTAAAACACAATTCGCTAATTTCTGTGCTGACAAAAAAAACCAAAAAGAAATAAATAAATCATAGTGCGGGCATTCTACATTTCGTACTGTTTCTTATTCTTGTAAAGGTATAACACCTACAGCAGTTAGATTTGGTAAACCAACGTCGTAATTCTCACTTCAGCGCAGCCTCGCTTAGCATCGTCGGTGTTTGTGTTTTTTGTGTTTGTGATTGTGACTAGGGAATTTAGGGTTGACGTAGCCAATATAAGCGGGCTAAAAAGTAACCACTTTTCTTCGTACGTTCACGTCTGTGAACGACCAGCAGTTTTGGCACTTAGCACACAGGTAGAACCCCGACCACACCTCCTAAATCACTATGATGTGAGGATACCTGGCTACGAACTAGTGAAATTATTCTTTTCTCACCGCGATCTTGCCATTTACGTGTGTAGGGATGTAGCTTACCCAACCCCACCAAAATGTAATCCCTATTCCAATCCGGAATTCAATTTCATGTTGTTAAAATTCCATCTCCGTACGCAAGCTATCCACTACAGCTTTATCTAAAGAATCATCAACCTTCACAGAATTTAACTTTTAACGAGTTCGATGCGTTGTCTGACTCTATTCAAAAAGTTGAATCCCTGAAATCCTCTTACTGAAATCGTGATTACGGGCGATTTCAATACACACAATTCTGTACAGACAACACCTGAAGGACGGTGAGCTGAACTCTTTGCTGCGGAAAATAACTTGATTCAGCTTGTAAATGAGCCCACACGAATACCAGATGTTATAGACATACCGCCAACACCTTGAGCTAGTTTTTAACTTCTCTCCCTGATAAGTACACTGTTGATATGCTTTCCCCTCTAGGCTCATCGAGCAATTGTGTCATATCAGCTAATTTCTCGTACACCGACCAAACGGTTAGAGAAAAGATTCCCAAAAGAACCATATGGCAATACGCGAAGGCCAATTGCAGCGGACTTAACAGTTTCTTTAAGAATTTTAGCTGCTCGTTATGTTTCTAGGATAACGACGTGGATGCCGCTGCTTATACGATCACAGACACTATTTGGAATGAGATGCTTTATCCCTCATCGAATGAAGAGTATCAAACCAAAAGACATGGATCTACTCTAGCTGTAAAGAGGCTACCAGGGTTATAGCGAAATTTTCTTCCTTTTAGACCATCCCGACAGAGGAAAACCGTAAACCATTTAAACGGGTCAGGAATGACTGCAGAGCCTTTAACAACCGTGTAACATTGCAATACGACCAATAACTGAGGCGAAAACTACTACAATATCCAAAAGGCAGAAAAATTGTCAGAATTCGTCAAAAATGTTAGAAATTCTGCCTCATTCCCGGACCTTTCAGCAAGAGTACTTAAAGATCTTAATATACACAAATCCGCTGGTTCTGATGGTATATCTCCCCTTGTCCTGAAGAGGTGTTCTTCCTCGCCGGCAAAACCACTGCGTAAGCTTTTTCATCAATTTTACTCTTTAGGTCTCTTTCCCAGCAGGTGGAAAACAGCATTTATCCAGTTTGTCCCTAAAAAAGTGGAATGGTCTTCTCTCTCTTCCTACAGACTCATAGCACTTACGTCCCTTCTTTCCAAGGTCATAGAAACGCTGATAAATCGTAAGATCATGAAACATGTCGAAACGCGAACAAAGACCGGCAGGACGGTTTTCGTAGCAGCAGAGTCTGCAAAGTGAAAATCAATCTGGCAGACCGAAGAAAGTTGCACTTGATATTTCTAAGGCATTTGACAGAGTTTGGCATCCGAATCGAAGATTCTATTGTTCAATGAATTAGAAATTCTAGGTTAAATTTAAGTCGTATTGGATGGTTTCAAGTCCGATATTCACACAATAAATTCTGGTGTGTGCCAGGACTCCGTTTTGTCTTCGATACTCTTTTTAACTCTTTGTTGACGATAGTACGACGACAGCTGTAGAACGGGAACGGCAGTGTATGTTAAGCGTATGTCTAGGTTTCCTCTATCGATGTAAGAAATACTTTTCCCCTTCTGAGCTGGCCTCGATATGTAAGGCATTCACCCGCCCGAAATTGGAGTACAATGCACACATCTGGTAGGGTGTGCTCTCCATTGAAATCGCCAGTAGCATTCCGCCTCTTAAAATATTCAACCGTAACACCTACCTCGCTGTAAATGTCTTCTGCGTCTGCACTCATTAGACGCAGAATGAGTGCGGCCGAGGTCTTTTTTGAGTGATGTTGGTTAATCTGACGAAACCGTAGCATCATTGCTGCAATCAACCAGAGTAGACCCCACCACTGTTTTTTTTTTTTTGGTAAAGTAGCGCGCGCTCAAGGGGTTAAGGTACCCTTAAAGTGCTTGCACACAGCGCGGGCGACGAAAGATTAGGGAGCAAACAAAGAGATGTGCCGATGTCTGTTGGTTTTAAATGTCTGAACATTATAATGACTAGGAAATAGAGAGCTCGGCAGGGCATTCCACAAGCGAATTATTCGGCTTAGAAACGAATCACGATATTTCAGAGTACGTCCGAAATTGAGCTTGAGAGTGTACTGATGAGCATTCATTGAGTATTCATAGCGAGAGTCACTTGAGTCCTCTGATTCTGAAAATGAGCCAGAGGTTGGCAACGTTGACTTGGTTGTCACCTAGTAAGTACTGGAGTCGTTGCCATCCAAGATCTTAGGCTTATTTAATGTTTTGATTAAAGGAGGAGGAAGTTGCTTATCAGCACCCAGCCTCTGCAGCTCGATACGTTGGATGCCCAGGTAGAGGTTACGTCTAAAAACTCTGTTTTCTTATGACTCGCTCAAAGACGGCTTACCCAGCCTTGTGGTAATTTTTCGTGCTATAACAGGGGTACTGACCATATGTTCGATCGATGAAGTTATCTCACGCAAACCAGGATTATATTTCCGATTTTGGCAAATTGTTATGAGGCTTAATTGTTATGAATGCTTATAACTGTTTGTCTGTGTCTCCCTCGAATAGATTATCCAAATAAGCTTCTTCTTCTTTTTGTAGCAGCTTCTGTAGTAGATCCCATAGTTTTTCACCCATTCCATGGGCAAAGCCGCAATCCGTTGTCTTTAAAATGCTTCCTTGGGTCGTCAACATTATATCCTTCGTATCCAACCCTGCTGGTTGTCTTTGAACTGTTTTTTTTTTGCACGTGCAACCGCTAATTTGGGGACCAGATCCTTAACAAAACTCTTGCACAAAGGCTTACGGTGCCAAAGTCTCGCTGAGGTTATCAGACCCACCGTTGGTACTTTAAGATTTCTTGAGCTGTCATCTATATTTCAGATTCCCGACACAACCATGGAGCTCCCTTTAGACCTGGGCTCCGAATACGTCGAAGAACCTCTAAAGGAAAGTGTTAGCTCAAAATAACCTGAGTCTTTGACGTCGTCGTTGATCCGTATATGGGTTCCTCCGCCACCATTCTGATGAAGGAGAAGTGCCCTGCGTGAATACTCTTTCTCTCCTCCTCTCTTGACCGCAGCCGCTAAATACGTTCCGCAGGGACGTACCTTCAATCAAAGGTACTAGACTCCCAGGCTTCATAACGTGGGAGTGATTAGGAGTTGATGGGCAAAGGTTGTTGACGCTTGTGTCTTCATAAAACTCATTGCGAAGCTGGGGCGTTTATTTTTGCCGTATTATATATGAGCCCTACGTTGTTCACCTCTAAAACCAAAATATATGATGCCGCTGATGATCCAATATTCTGTATGAGAGCTGACGTCAGCATTGCCAAGATGTTTAAGATGTAATGTCATAGTCCATCTCAGCTCCATGTTTTCTTCACCAGTGCGTGATTACTTCAAGAAGTAGCAGTCGCAAAAGAACGCAACCTTGTCTTACTCTGTCCCGAACTTTAAATTCCTCTCACTACTCACCGTTCTGTAAGACATGATATTTACCGCTAGCAGAGGTAGTTTTTAAATTGAGTGTATTTCTTCAGCACAAGGTAGGCTATATACAGCCTCTAGATTCAAGTGAAAGACCTTCTCGAAGTCGATGAAAAACAAATGCAGTGGAGATCCACACATATAGTCGACGCATTGTTCAATGAGGATCAGCAAGTTTTTGATGTGATCAATGCAGGAGGATCCAGCTTGACATCCGTTGTGAAAGTTCAAGAAATAACTTAACAATTGCCCTCTTAAAGTGATATGTTCACTTTGATTGAGCATTCTCTGCTGAAAGGTTGCCTCTTATCACTGTTTCGTGTTGCAAAAGTTGAATAAACTCACACCCTTGTCATTTGCGGGTACCGAGGCCTTCAGTTCCCATTATATGCCGAAGACGTGGTTATTGTTGCCTACCTTCGCATTGAGACCTCCCATCAGAATGACAATATCCCCACTGGGTGATATACGAGTATGACTCTCACCAAACAAATGGGTGAAGAAGTTTTCTTTACGAGATTCGGAATAAGAGTAACAAATGTCGAGGCAGTCAGTATTCTTTCGTTGAAAGATTGCATGATATGAAGCTTTTGAAAACATTTGGAAATATAATTCTATTCACACTCACTTCCAGACGGTTTTTCCAGATAGAGTATGATAATGGTATCTGTAAGACACTGAAACTTAGTTCCACAATATCTAAACTACAACACACAGTGAGCTATGCAAATAATTTATTGTCCGCAGTCTAGGAGGGTTTCCCGGTTGAGAAAGCTAAAAGTTGTTAACAATGCCTATGTTGGCCACCTAACCTTGTCTAGAATTGAGAGACCAAACCGCTGCACTTGCAATTTAAGCTTACTAAACAAGGATTTATACCAGAGATCATCACTAATAAAGCAAAACTTGATCACGAACGTGTCTGTTGCAATACTGTTGCCAACATATAACCCTGACTATCAGTAGTTACATAACCAACCACAATCCAAGACCTAACCCGGCTTGTTGATTCATCAAGTTATTTATTTATTTTTATCGTTATCTTTTGATCTGATGCACTGTATCCAGGGAACTCTACCCTCAGAATTGTCTTGATTGCTCAGCTTTCAACAGTTGTGCATGTTTGCAAAGCTTCAACAAGTCTTCTTTTTACTTATTGTCTTTCAATACCAGTGAGTCTCTGGATTAAAATTGGTAGATTCAAGGAAAAAATTGCCTAACATTTGCAACACAACTATCATACTCGTACTACAGCTCAATATAAAGCCAATGTCGTTTGAATTTTTCCCACATTGACTGTATTTGAAAGGAACTATATCCATTGTTTTTAACTATGCCATGGAAAATAGGAATCCTTTCACAATTTCATCACACAGATACGACATACAGCAACTAGTTGCGCAACCAAAGACCTTATTCTAATTTGAAAAGATTTTTCTATTTTTTTTTTTTGTTATCTGAAAATCACAGGAACGCAGTATACTGGAAAATTCAGTGGGTATTCCGATAAAGACTTCCCTCCTTTGATGAGCTGGAGAAAACTTTAAGTATGAATGAGAATGATGGGATAATTGAGGAATTACAGGAAACAACTATGAGCCAGTGAATAGAAGTGTGATAGATGAAGGAGGCTTACTGATGTATACCAGCTGGCAATTTGCCCATTTGTCAGCTTTGTATGCCAACAAGCTGATTGAGTTGTGTTCCACCGGTTGGGGGGTGAAAGTTTAATTTTTTTTTGTTTCGCCCAGAAATTTCAAGGATCGACATCATAAAAGGGTTATATGTCGTTGCTTTAAAGTAGTTTCTCTTGGTTTATTCCATGTATCTGGCGGTGATGAGGGTTTCTTCAATCTCCTTCGTGATTACTGGTGTGAATCTGTGATTAACCGAAATTAGTTTTACAAAACTTTTTTTTGTTTTTTTTTTTTTTGGGAGAAAAATCGCTTTTGAGTCAGTTGGATGTGGTAGAGCCCGGAATATTTGAAGAGATAAATCGGATTTCCGCATCGGATTAGGGATGAGCAACATATGAGTATATAGGATTTTTTGTTTAAATTTTTCTAGGGGGTGTGACATTGTATTTGAATGTGTAGATACATAGCAATGTTCTGCTGCTTACGTCATGGTGTGAAATGTATTCCAAACTACGTGCTTTGTAATCGGATTAATATGGAAGACGATACGTCGAGCAATATACAGAGTAGTTCAAATAATAAATCAGAGAGTATGTCAACTTAAGACCGCATTCTGTCTGCAAGGACGAAATTCTGACGCCACATATTGTAGAATTATGGTACATGTATTGTATGTACTCGTATATGAATAGAATTGAGTTGAATATAGTATAGTTACATTAGTGCTAACATTGATCTACAACTACAATAGATACTTATAATTTATTTGATTCAATCAAATGTCGGTCACTAAGCTGTTATCTGTAATTACAGCTGAAGTGAGCTGACTTGGACCTGACATCTGCAGAAAACCATGGAGAAGATTTCCATTGTTCTATACTCTATTTTTGAGATGGATAGGAATAAAGTAAGATACTAGTGCATATTACTTTTTCTAATATCTCTGGATTAAAACGAAGCAGATATTGGCATGCAATTTCGTTGTCTTTCCTACCATGCCGAAGGGTTTATCATATTTCGCTTTGGCATATACTGGTGGATATCCACGGTAAGAGGTTTATTCTGATTGAAAGGCCAAAAAGGTGAAGTGCAATTGCATTTTTCATTACACAGCTTATGCTGAAAGAAGCCATAAGAAGGAGAAAAGAAACTGGAGTTGCGTTTCTTCTGAGGGAAGCTAATTATGTGAATGTTATGTTGAATGAGTGCTTCGTCAGTTTATCAAGGCCTCGAAGAAGTTCAATCCATTTGGATGGTCGTCATACAAAGAGGCTTTATGAAATGTACGACTACGTGAGTAGTCTTAGTACCTAAGCGATTTCAACTGACCTAGAATTTCATCGTTTCACGGTCACACCTTAAAGATTTTTTTTATGAATTTATTCAATTTTGTTTTTTATAATCCTTAAAATGTTTGCACACAGGAAATGAAGCGCTCGACAGGGCATTCAATATGCGAGTCTTACGGCTGAGGAACGAAACACGACAGTTCAGAGTACGTCCGAAAGTGGGCTTAAAGGTGTACGGATGAGCGTTCATAGCGAGACTGGTGTTACGGTTGATGGTTCGAATGCGTAGAATGCTACTGGCTATTTCAATGGATCACTGGCGGTGAAAATATTGTAGCAATAAAAGAAGGTGAAACAGAAGACATTACATCGGCGTTAGAAGGTGTCAATTGACTGAATTATATTAGCATCACTTATGAGTTTTATCGCACGGCTTTGAATCCCATCTAGCAGGTGAAGATGACCTGGCCAGATGTGGGAAATATTCTCCAATTTTGGGCAGATGAATGCCTTGTATGTTGAAGCCACATAAAAGGTGGTGATATTATTATTACATCGCTTGAGAAAAGCTAGACATTCTGCAGCGTTTTTCACTACATCAAAGATTTAGTCGTTGTAACGTAGGTTGTCATTGACACACATACCGAGAATGGAAAGTTTTTCGGTTTTCACGATCCTAATGCCATTCATGGGCATAGGTTGGGTGTTTAAATTTCGTTTTAATCACAGCAGACAGAATTGTGTTTTTGAAGCATTGCACTCTGTTGGTGACTCCCCATTTAGTCAGCCTATTTATTTTGGAATGAAATGGAACGAATATGAAAAGCAGAGTATACTGACGTCAGCACAGGAGTATATTGGCTTAGAAGTAGAAGACATCATTGATGGAAATTAAAAAAAAATGTCGGGGACAGAACAGAGCCCTGGGGCACACCAGCATTTATTTTGTGAATATCATACTTGAAACCACCAAGACAACTAGAATTGAGCATTCGAAAAGGTAATTTCTTCTCTATTGCAGAAGAGATTTGTCGATCCCAAATGCACGCATTTTCGACAAAAGAGCCTGAAACCAAACTACGTCAAATGCCTTAGAAATATACAGCGCAACTATCTTGCTTTCTCCAGATTGACGGACGGGCTGGACAAATATTATTCTCTATCTGCTCGGAAAGAGTCCTAAAGAGTGGGATTGATGGAAAAGTTAACGCAGTGCTTTTGCCAGCGTGGAAAAATACCCCTTCCGAAGAAAGGATATAAATCATCTCGACCAGCGGATTTGTGTACGTTTAGATTAGTTGTCAGTTGGAATTTCATTATAAAAGAGCTTTGGGATGGAAGAAATTTTGAAATTTCACACGCTTAGGAAAGGCGTTGCAGTCATTCCTGGCTCGTTTAAACTAGTTTCGCTTTTTCTTTGTTGGGTTGGCCTTTTAGGACCGAAAAAATATTTCTTTAACCCTGAAAGCCTCTTTACACCTCGAATGGTACCACGTCATTTGTTTTGGTTTGATACTTTTCATCCGATGAGGGATACAGGATCTAATTCCAAAGAGAATAGTCTATGTGAGCATATCAGCAGCGGCATCCACGTCGCTATATAAGAAAGCGGCTAACGTCACTGTAATTGGTGATATTAATATATTGTAGTTATTTTAAGTTCCACTACAGCAGCAGATGCGTACGTAACCCTTTATACCCTCTGAAGCTCAATCTTCGAATTACCGACCACTGCATGCCAGGCAAAATTCTCTGTAGCTTAGTAAGCAGTCAAAAATCAAACGTTATTAATAGAAAAATAAACAAAATTAACTTTTCCCTACTATAAAAAAATGAGAGTAAATTGCGCTGATACTTTTCCAGACGAAAACGCCTCGTCAGCATGTGAAGTATTTTTGAAAACTCTACCGAACCATGTAAATAACTTAGTTAATCCAATTATGCAAAATAAGATTAGAGCCAAACTTAAACCTTGGATCAATAACTCACTTCTTAAAGAAATCCAATTGAAACACAAGCTCCCTAGTATGACCTACAAACATCCATTAAATTTTGCATTAAAAAATCATTATCCACATTTATGCAAAAAAATTGAAAAGGAAATTAACAATTACTATGAAAACAAATTCAGAAATGCAAAAAGGTAACCGCAAAAAAGCGTGGGAAACGATGAACTGTATAATTAATAGAAAAACAAAACCACATATCGAATCCATTTCACTCGAAAATGGTAATACTGATGTATCTGATCCAATAGCCGTTGCGAATGTATTACATTTTAATGATTACTATGCCTCCATAGCATAGATAACTGGCACTCCTTCCTTTTTATCATGCAACTTTTGTTCATCCACACAAAATATGCATATTGTAGTTGCCAATAACAGCTTCGTTTTTCTATCCATCTCGGCTCTTGAGTTATTAAAAACAATGCACTGAAAAACTCGAATTCATGTGCCGAGTTCCATCTCAAAAATACGTGATTGATGCTCTGGATCACCTTTTCAATTTGAGTATTTTTACAGGAATTTCCCTATTTCTATTTTTAAAAAGGGTAACAAAAAAAACAAAATTACAGATCGATTAACAGTGAATTGAGAATATATTTATTTATTTATTTACTTACACTACATAGTTCAAAAGCTTTGATTTGCTTTAATGTTCTAGTTAGACCATCATTATCAAGGAGCTGGAAAGCCTCAATGTTGACGTGTTGTCGAAGCCTTTGTTCATAACAACTGATGGATAGCGGGCTGTGAGTATGAATTTTTTTTGGTGTGCTGTTTCCTACGGTTGTAAGGGCATAACACCTACAACAATTTGATGCGGTAAACCAACTCTGAATTTTTACTTCACAGCTGTGCTTAGTAACGTCGGTATTTGTCTTTGCCTTTTTTTATAATGACTCGGAAATTTAGAGTGGACATTGCAAATATACGCGGGCTTGTAAGTAATTACTTTCCTGCGTCCGTCCACGTCTGTAATTACAGACCAGCTGTTTTGTCACTTAGTGAAACACAGGTAGATCCCCCCCACAACTCTCAGATCACTCTGATCTGAAGTTACCGGGTTACGAATTAGTGCCATTATTATTTTCTCACCGAGTCTCGCCATTGACGTGCGTAGTGATGTAGCTTACCAAACTCCACCACAATGTAGCCCCTGTTACAATCCGGAATTCAAATTCTTGTGATTAAAATTCCATCTCCGTAAGCAAATTATCCACTACTGCTTTATTTACAGGAGCCCCAAACTCGAAAGCAATTCGACTTTTAACGAGTTTGATGCTCTGTCTGACTCCATTCAAAGAATTGTGTCCCTGACATCGTTATTACGGGTAATTTCAATATACACAATTCTGGGTGGCTTCGACATTCTGGACAGACAACACACGAAGGACGGCGTGTTGAGATTTCTGCGGAAAACAACTTAACGCAGCTTGTAAATGAGCCCAATAGCCATACCGCCAACACCCTGAACTTGATTTTAACTTCTCATCCTGATAAGTACGCCGTTGATGTGCTCTCCCCTCTAGACTCGGCGGACCATTGGGTCATATCAGCTAATTTCTCATACACCGACCACACAGTTAGAGAAAAATTTCATTAAAGAAACGTATGGCAATATGAGAAACCAACTGGAGCACTTGTCCAGCCCGTCCCTAAAAAAGGCGAATCTTCTCTCTCCTCCTGCAGACCCATTGCATCCCTTTATTTATTATTATTTATTATTACGTCCCTTCTTTCTAAGGTCATGAAAACGCTAATAAATCATCAGCTCTCTCGAAAGACGAAAACTTCTCAATGACCGGCAATACGGTTTTCGTAGTAACAGGTTCATTTGATGGCATGTCTTACCGAAAAGTGGAACCGAAACATCTATCAATCTGTTGAAATCAAGATAGTTGCTCTTGATATCTCTAAGGCATTTGACAGAGTTTGGCACCAGGCTCTTTTGCCGAAAATGCGTGCTTTTGGGATCGATGACTCTCTTCTTCAATGGATTAGAAATTACCTTTCGGAACGTTCATTTCAAGTTGTCTTGGGTGGTTTTAAATAAATGCTGGTGTGCCCCAGGGCTCCATTCTGTATCCGACACTACTTTTAATTTTCATCAATGATCTCTTGTCTGTTACTTCTAATCCAATATATTCCTTTGCTGACGACTACTCTCTGCTTTTCATATCCGTTCCCGGACTCACGTCCCTGCTCTTCAGCTGTAGAATGCTGTCTGCTGTCGTTAAAGCGAAATTTAAACACCCAGCCATTACCCATGAATGGTACTTGCATCGTCGAAACTGATAAACTTTACATTCTCGGTATGTGTGTCAGTGACAACTTACGTTTTGATTACCGCATATTCGATGTCGCCAAAAACTTTCTAGGTTTCCTGAAGCGATGTAAGAAATATTTCTGATTTGACCTCAATATATAAGACATTAATCCGCTCAAAATTGGAGTACAATGCCCAAATCTGGTTGGGTGCTCCCAAAACATTTCTGCACCTGCTAGATAGGATTCAAATCCGTGCGATAAAACTCATAGGTAATACTAATATCACTCAAACAATGGACATACTCGAACACCGACGTAATGTCTTGTATCTCACTCTGTTTTATCACTATTTCCACCACAAGTGCTCCATAGAAATGGTCAGTAGCATTCCGCCACTCGAAAATTTTAACCGTAACACCCGTCTCGCTATGAATGCTCATCATCTCAAGCCCACTTTCGGACGTACTGTAAAATATCGTGCTTCGTTCCTAAGCCATACAACTTGCTTGTGGAATGCCATGCCGAGATCTCTATTTCCTAGTCATTATAACCTTCAAACATTTAAAACCAGAGTTCGACGGTACCTCTCCTTCCATCCTCCCTGATTTTCCTTCGCCCGCGCTGTATGCAAACATTTTAAGGATACTTAAATCCCTTGAGCGGGCGCAAATTATAAAAAAAAAAATTTCTTTGACCATAATTTTTGATGACGTTGTCGACAGTTTCTACATTTAGATCCCTATGCAAGTTGTCATTACGGATGTACCAGGGTGCATTAACAATACTACAATACTTGATTTTGGAGCATTTGAATAATTATTCTGTTGCTTTGGCTAGTACAACCACAGAGCTGGATGCCATAAGTCCAGATTGGTTTAAGGACTTATTGATATAAGAGTGGCTTGTTGTATACTGACAAGGCTGAGTATCTACCCAATAGCCAGTACATTTCCCGTACTTTAGATTTAGATGTTCTTGTTTTTTTTTTTAACATGTGGCTTCCACCTGAGTTTTGCATCACGGGTCATGCAAGGTATTTCACTGTATTCTCGTACTGAACTATTTGTTGATTTGGTAAAGTCGATATGCACGGATATACGAGTAGTTTCATTGAGCTTGATACGCTACTTAGCTGTGCGTTGTATTTCACCTATTTGTAATTTGACTCAGTTTTATTGTACCCAATAGCCAAAATTGCAGTATCATCAGCAAATGTAGCAACAATATTTTCATTCAAATCCGGTAGGTCACTAGTGTATAGGAGAAAAAAAACTTGTCCCAATTCACTACCTTGAGGTACGTCCGCTTGGATTTTGACTCTGTAGTAACGCTTTGATATGTATGATTCCAGGATTTTCGAGTATTGTACAGGAAGGAATATTTCGAGTTTATGGTTCAGCCCCTCATGCTGAGCGAAAGGAAAATTGCTGAGCATACTTTAATTTCTTCTAATAATTTTTCAATGATTTTCCGGAAGCCAAATTGATGATTCGGAATAAGATGTTTCTCTTCTATGATTGCTTTTATCCTTTTCAATAGAAGTTTTTCAAACAATTTGGACACAATCGGCAGCAATAAAATTGGACGATGTGATGTGACTTCATGGGGTGGCTTACCAGGTTTGGGTATCATAATAACTTCAGCCACTTTCCATAATAATGGTACATATTGTAATCTAAGGGATGCTTTAACCAGATTGGTTATTTTTCCTTGGTAGTTTTTTAAGTATTTGGCCAGTGATCAGGTCAAAACCAGAAGCTTTTTTCGGATTCATGTTATTTTTAATTTCTTTGTTGACTTCAGTTAGAGTGACGAATAGTATTTCCATAATTTCTTGTTCAATAATGTTTGGTAATAAAATGTTGCCATACTGTATTAGGTTGAAAAATCTCTTCAGCAAATCTGCACAAGCGATAAACTTGACGTGAACTTGCTCCCAGCCAGAATCGCTTGCAATGGGAGGTTTTTTTTATAATAGGCGCGCGCACAAGAGATTTTATGTACCCTTAAGATGTTTCCACATAGCGCGGGCGAAAGGAAGTTAGGGAGGGAAAAAAGAGAGATACAGATGTGCGTTGGTTTTAAATGTTTGTAAATTATACTGACTAGAAAATAATGAGCTCTTCAGGTCACATCAAAGGTGATGAAATTATACTTACATCGCTTGAGAAAATCTATACATTCCGCAGTATTTTTGACGACATCAAATATGTGGTGATTGTAACGTAGGTTCTCATTGACACACATACCGAGAATGGAAAGTTTATCGGTTGCGACTATGCAAGTACCATTCATGGATAATGCCTGGGTGTTTAAATTTCACTTTAACGACAGCAGGCAGCATTGTGTTTTTGAGGCATTAAATTCCGCTCTGTTGGCGGCTCCTCATTTAGTGAGCATATTTATTTTAGAATGGAATGAGTTTAGCTTACGTCAGAGAACGAATATGAAAAGCAGAGAATACTGACGTCAGCACAGGAGTATATTGGCTTAGAAAAAGCAGACAAGAGAGCATTGATGGAAATTAAAAAAAAGTGTCGGGGACAAAACAGAGCCCTGAGTCACACCAGCATTTATTTTGTTAACATCAGACTTGAAACCATCAAGTAAACTTGAATTGAACATTCGAAAAAGTAATTTATTATCTGCAGAATAGATTCGTTGATCCCAAATGCACGCATTTTCGGCAAAAGAGACTGATGCCAAACTTTGTCAAATGCCTTAGAAATATCAAGTGTAACTATCTTGCTTTCGCCAGACTGATGGACTGGCGTTAGAGTGACGAATGGTATTTCCATAACTTCTTGCTCAATAATGTTAGGTAATAAAATGTTGTCATCCACTGTATTAGGTTGAAAAATTTATTTGGCAAATCTGAATGCTTTCTGTTTATTATTTCTAGCCCAGCTTCCATGTTTTTAATTGGGGCTATTTGCATGATAGCATCTTCTGGCTTGTGGTCGACTTCCAGAGTGAATATTCAGTGCTAGAGTCAACTGTGAGCTCACGGAAAAATTCATTAGCTGTTCTTCGGACTGTAGTGCGACTGCTAATCCATTCTTTCATCAATCGTAATTCTGAAGCTTTCCCAATCAGTCCATTTTCTAGTCAGATATGGATTATTTGGCTTTGTGATATATATTCACTTAGAGTTAGGACAATAGGACAATTAGCTCTAAATTATTCTCTATTTGTATGTAATTGCTCGAAACGTTTCTCGTGATAAAGAAATCAATCAGATTATGAATCTTATTTGGGGGGGTAGGACATTATGTGGGTTTGCCCGTTGATATAGTTTCGCATTCATATGCCCGAAGCACTTTTAATAACTCTCTTCCTTTAGTTGTGATGAGTCTCGGTCCCCAGTATGTGCTTAGTGTAGCATTGTAGCCTCCACCAATGATGAATCGATTTCCAATGTTTATAAAGAATTCTCTATATCTTTCATACTTAAGTTGTGTTTCGGAGGGCTATATAAGCTAACCATAGCCATGTTACCTTTATTTGTTTTAACATTAACTGCCATCGCTTAATAATCTTCTGCTTCAAATTTCATTTCCTCATCATAGGAGAGATTTTCTTTGATTATTACCGCACTTCCTCCCTTAGCTGCATTTTCTGGGTATATAGCGTGGTAAACTGTATAACCTCTAAATCTAATAAAGTATTGTTTTGTAGCAAATGAGGCGGTAACACCAGAAAACATTAAAAAAAATCCACAAAATGATTTTGAATTTTTTTGCAGTTGCATAAGTTAGCTGACATCGTAAAGATATCAAAAGAACGTGTTGTCTTTATATTGCATGAGCATTTGTCCATGAGAAAGCTCTGTTCAAAGTGGGTGCCGCGTTTGCTCACTGTTGACCAAAAACAATAACGTGTTGATGATTCTGACCAGTGTTTGACCATGTTTAAGGGTAACAAACCGGAATTTTTGCGTCGATATGTGACAACGGATGAAACATAGATCCATCACTTCACTCCGAAATCAATACGATCGTCATCTGAGTGGACAGCAACCAGTGAACCTCGTCCAAAGCGCCCGAAAGCACAACAATCAGCTGGAAAGGTTATGGCCTCAGTATTTTGCGATGCGCAAGGTATAATATTCATCGACTACCTTAAGAAGGGAAATACCATCAACACTGAATATTATATAGCATTATGGGAGCGTCTGAAGGCCAAAATTGCACCAAAAAACGACCGCATCTGGTAAAGAAAAAAAATTTGTTTCATCAAGACAACGCACCGTGTCACAAGTCAACAAAAACAAAGGCAAAACTACATGAATTGAAGTTCGAATTGCTTCCGCATCCATCGTATTCTCCAGATTTAGCTCCCAGCGACTATTGGCTATTAGCAGATCTCAAAAAAATGCTCGCCGGTAAGAAATTTGGCTCGAATCAAGAGGTTATTAGTGAAACTGAGGCCTATTTTGAGGCAAAAGATAAATCGTTCTACAAGAATAGCATTGAAATGTTAGAGCGGCGCTGGAATGATTGTGTTCCTCTTGATGGAAATTATATTGATGAATAAAGTCAATTTTTAACTAAAACGACCGTGATTTCTGGCCGATGATTGGCACTGGTCTTTTCAGCCCATGTGTTAAAAGAAGTTTCTGATATCATCTGTCGTTCATATTGACGGTTGAGCAACCCATTTGCATTCCATAGCATAATTTTAATTGTTTTAGCAATTTCTTTTTATTTTTGGTTTAGGAACAGTATTTTTGGTGCTGCCCTCTATTTCATTGACCCTTTTATACATTTTGGAGAAGGAGTATTCTAATTTGGTCATTTTATCAAGGATGAGTTCAAGGGTTTGGTTAATAGTCCCCTGTAGTTTGGTACTTATACGTTGTACTCCAATGACTTGTGCAGCTACAGTGTCCTATGTTGGTTATACAGTTTTATTTGTTACTGGTGCATCTTTAATAATATTTTTCTGAATATGATTGTTCGGTTTTAGTTTATCAATCTTTTTATTTTTGACATTTTGTAGCTCTTTCGCTACAAAGCATCCTCTGTAACTCGCCGGATGTGGTTCTCCACAATTGACATATTTTGCTTATTGATTTCTAGGCTTTACACAATTTATTGTAAGATGATTGGCAGCACATTTAACACATATTGGCCCTTTGCTGCAATAATTCTGTGTATGACCAAAGCCTGATATTTTTTTTACATAGGGGAACTAGTTTGTTTCCCAAGTACGAGTATATGGCTTATTCTCATTATTTTTGATATGTTCTCATCTCTTCGCCCTTTCCCTTGGTCGATGGATTAACCATCAATCTACCCATGCTGTACCTCACCATACGTTTCGATTTTTCGAGGTATGGTAAGCAGTCCCTGTGAAGGGACAGCAGAAAATGCTGCCTATATTACGTTCTAGACCCCGTCTTAAGGACTCACCATGTATCGGCTTTTAGTTCCCAATTCTGCACATGGAGTAGTCCTAGCAGCTTCTCAGGGTACGTGTAGGGAAACGGAACCCATAGCCATGCTTTTGGCAGAGTGTACTTTGCCAACTATGCCACCGTCGTACATTTTAGCTCGATGCTTTCTCAAGCATCCTTGTCGCCTGTTGAGTAAGTGATTTGTTGGCCACTATGGCCTTCGGTATCAAAGGCGGCTTTTTCCCATTCGCTTAAGCTGCTGGGATCACAGCCCTCATATTTTGCTACCGTACGCCTAGCATTACGTAGCAAAACCTTTGCCCTTTGGTGTGCATTCTTCGCACAGTGGTGATGGAAGCGGCAGGCACAGCGGCTGATCCACTTTTTCCATCAGCGCGGCCTTGCCCTTCTTTCTTTACCGTTGCTCCAGCTGTCTTGGCTACCACTTTGACCGAGGTCCTGCCCTGTGTATCACCGGTGTGAGTACCAGCCTGCTCACCGGTGAAGTCGCTCTCATTAGTGAGTGTTCTTTCGAACACCTCACTATCGCTAGCTAGTAGCTCCACTTCTTATATTTCCCCTATCAGGAGGGAGATGGATGAAGTCGAAATTTCGTCTTCACTCACCTTTAACTCTTCCTGGACGGGTATTGTCTGAGTTGCGGTTTGTGTATTGTTTGTTTTTTGTTTTTACATTTTGTTTAAATTTAATTCGATTCCCACTAGTATGGGTGGAAATAAAAGGTCAGCCCAGGCAGCGCCGCCATCCCTAGTTAAGGCTAAGTGTAACAGGCCCGTGTCAAGGCGACTGAGAGAGATCGTTCACGATTGGTTCGACCCCCAATCTTGCATCCTTTGGACAGTTAGCAGAATGGTAAAATATTTCACAGTTAGGCAGAGCAAAAAAAACCCTTGAGGCTAAAATACATCGTTTTTGTTTTTTATGAGCAACAAACCAGCTTCTTAAAATGTTTAAATCGAAATTAATGTCAGCAATTAAGTCGGGAAGGGTCTTGCAACCATATGAAAAAGCAATATGGTCCGCAAAAGTTGTTGGTTTGCCCCTAAATTTCTGATCAAAGACAGAGTTAATGTAAATCAAAAATAGGACGGGACCTAGGACTGAGCCTTGAGGTACGCCAGCAGTAAATTTACATAGTGTGCTGTACTTATCTTGAATATTCACTTTTTGTTTTCTGTTACATAAGTAAGAAGCCAGCCATTTATAAATAAAGCTACGCATTCCTATATTCCAAAGTTTACGAATTTTGTGATCCACTGGATTAAAGTCCACCCGTGAGAAGACTTAAAAGTGCATCTTCTGTTGATTTACCAGCACGGAAGCCATATTGATTAACACTAAAGAAGTTTTCTTTATTTAAAAAGCTCAGAAATCGAGTTTTCATCGCTTTTTCAAATATTCTAGGACAAACTGGTAAAAGGGATATCGGCGTATAGTTTGTTTTTAGATCGCAAGGGTTAGAATTTTTGAAGAGCGGAGTATCTTCTGCAATTTTAAGTGAAGAAGGAAATACTCCACCGTAAATGCTTTTATTAAAAATATAAACAATATAAAATGATACGTTTTTAAAGACAACGTTCGAACATCTATCATCTATTTTTTGAGCGAGTTGAACTCAACAGAAGATATCGGAAAAAAGACAAAACTGTTACTAGAAGTAACCTTATTTATAACATCCTCATCAGAATTAAAAGTCATGCCATCGTCGAAGAAATCTGAAGATAAATTATTGGCTGCAGAGACAAAAAAGTTATTAAAACAAGTAGCAACCTAGATAGGATCTGATATACTTATATTGCCAATTTTAACAGTATCTGCTTATTGACAAGATTTTGTTAATAATATTCCATTCTTCTTTAATATTACCCTTATTATTATTACCCTTTCTAATTTAGTTCTCCTTACAAAGTTTTATTTCCTTAGAAATTACCTTACACAACTTGAAGAGATAAGTGCTGTATTATATGGGTGTTTGCTCAAAACATGCTCAGTCAACTATTCTTTTAACCTTTTAGACTTACGTAGATACTATTAGTTTTGACTGAAATCGAGGTACAAATATCAATTGAACTAAGTTTCAAAATAAAGTTTGTCATTTGTGTAACTTCTCAGAAGTGGAATGTCCCACGTTTAATATTAACGCAGATACTTCCTCCACCTGTTGCTCATCTTCCACTGGTTGCCGACTTAAGGCATCGTCCTGCACTGCCTTCTTCCCAGGCTGGTGAACCGTTTCGTATTCAAATTCTTGCAGTTTGAGCCACCATCGACTACATCGGGGAATAAATGTTGCCTTATTGCTGGTCGCAACTATGGCCTCACAGTCCGTGTCAACCTTGAAACGTCTGCCCATCAAATACACCCTGAATCAGTTTAAGCTCTCCAATATTACTAGCACTTCGAGCTCATACAAGTGGTATTTCTTTTCGTCTTCAGACAATTTGCGGCTATAAAATGCCACAGGTCGTTTCCCTGTGGAAACGCTGCCGCCCTTCTTCTTGGTGATGGTAACTGGAGCACAGTAATCCGAGCTTGATGTTCGGCTCACTCACTGGATACCATCTTCTTAACGACCTCCCTCTTCTCGAATGGGATCCTGTATGGTTTGACGCAGACAGGTGCAGTTGTCGTCAGCTCAATGGAACACTTACGAAAGCGGTACACTCCCAGCTCATCAGCATTCCTCGCAAAGCAATCTCGGTATGTATTGATAAGTTCTCCGAGCCTTTGCTTATGTTCTTTCTCAAGATTCCCGAAGTCGACGACATCCAGCAACAACTCGTCCCGCCTCGAGTCTCTGTTACATTCTTCCGCTACCAGCTGCGCTCGAGGTATCTCTGCCATGCAGTCCGTAACTGTGATACATTAATGGGTTGACCTGTTAACCTGTGGTTGGTCTAATAACTCCGCCCAATTACCATCGGGTACGGTTTGCTTTCATCAGGTACGATAAGAACCTTGCACTAGGAAGTAAGTCAATCAACCGTTACCTCAGCGAATAATCTTCCAAAAGTCTGTCAAATTCCGCCACCGGACCCACTCAGGTATCTGTGGTCCTCGACATACTTCATGCCTCTTTCATCTGCAATCGTACGACACAGGGTAACACTTCCCAAGTCAATGAAAGCTTTAACTTGGCACCCAGGCACTGTGGCATCCTTAACATACTTCCTTCAAAAGTAGCTGCGTCGGCCTCTCAGGTCTCCTTCCTGCAGTAGTACTACTCGGGCCGCCTTCAACTCGGGTATTTCCCAGTAGACAGTCACTTTTGTATATATACATTATCGTTCACCTCATTATTATTAATAAAATATCAAATGTTTCTACTTATTCTCTTAATTAAGTAAAAATATTATTGAAAAAATGTTAACTTGTACACATTTATTGAACTAAGAGAATTGGAAATATATAAAAACATTCCATAAAATTCCTAAAGAAGGTTCAAGAGAAATTATTGGGTTGGCAACTGAGTAATTGCCGATTTCACACATAGATGTCTTTTATCATAATTTTAAATGGCTTCTGTCAATGACAAATTTTTTTCCTTTTGACATTTGTTAGCTGTCAGTCTTACTTTGCTTTAGAAACAAATTGCGCGTATTTTTACGAAAAGGTACTAGTTTGTCCTCTTACGTTCTACTATCGCAGTAAAAGGACTGCGGTCTAAAACCCTTGCGCTGTCTTGCGCCAATCCCACGCTCTCCCATTTGAGGTCTACGCTCCACTGATACTAATCTAATCCCCGACATAAAGAATCAGGAATTATTCCCCCCTAGTTTCAATGTTTTTCGAGACAGTTCCCCAAAAATTCTCCTTGAGGTATCCTATTGGCCGTCCATACGCTTGACTACGTTTCAATAAAGATAACACTCCCCTGCAGGTCCCTGTACGTTATGTTTTTTTCTATCCTACCGGTACAACCTATCGAATGCTACCGATGCTATTGATTAAATAATTAACTTATCTGATTCTCTCGATGATATCATCGTATTTGGCGATTTCAATCTACCTCAACTGCACTGGACTCAATCAGATGATGAATCTTTTTTATCGCAAACCGTAACTCGAGTAAAGGATGTCTTTTCTTGGATTAGCTTACAGACTCTAGTTTATGCCAAGTTAGTGAGGTCTCCAATTATATTTGTAAGCGATTATACCTTATTTTCACCACTCACCCCATAAACTACTCTGTTTTGCTCTGTCCCCTTTCACTATCGATCATTGATAACTCTCACCCATTACTTCTTCTTTCTCTTTTCCACCACTCTCCTATCCAGTCCACCCCATCTGCAGCTGTCTCTTCTTACGACTCTCATAAAGCGAATCTCCGCAAAACTAACGCATATCTTAGTAAGTGTTCCTCTTCTCTCTATCTTCTACAGGGAATTATTCAATTTTATTTCATTTATGTCCAATCTTCGCGCAATAAAACCCCTTCTACGAACCTTCCGTGGTATAATCGTAGACTTCGCCCTTTACGTAACAAGAAAAACCAAATTATGGACAGTTTTCCTTCGATCCAATTCTTTTGCGGTTTATACTTTATAACGTTCTCTACCAGCGAAATCTTGATAGTGCGCAACCAGGGCTTCCAAAAGATGTTAAGTCTTTCTACCAATTCGTTAACTACAAAAATTAATCTGACGGTTTTCTTTCATTCCTCTCATACGAAAACATATCATCAACCGATCCGCATTTCTCAAAGTTTCGATCATACAGTAATAGACAATAAGTTACAACAACTTAATAATGAATACTTAACCGGCCCAGATGGCCTTCCATCCATATTTTTTATAAAGTGTTCCTCAACACTTTCCCACCCCCTTTCAAATCTTTTCCGGTTATCGCTGTCTCAACGCAAATTTCCACAGATATGGAAGTCTTCTTTCATAACACCAATACACAAAAAGGGATTAAAGAGCGAAGTCACTAATTACCGCCCCATAGCTAAACTTTCACATATACCCAAACTCCTCGAAAGTATATTGTACGAAGCCCTAAGATTAAAGTGCAAATCTCTTATTTCCTCTAATCAACACGGTTTTCTGAAAGGTAGATCAACTACCACTAACCTCGTCGAATTCATGTTCTCCGTTCTCTCAACTTTAAAAAGTGGTAAATAAGCTGACTTTATAACAATTGATTCCAGTAAGGCTTTTGATAAGATATCTCATAAACTAATCCTGCTCTAATTATCCGTCCTGGGCTTTGAACCCATTTTGCTAAAATGGATATCTTCTTACCTGGATAATCGGTTTTATAGTGTTCGTTTCAGGTCCGTCCTATCGGACTCTTTCTTGGTCACTTTAGGTGTTCCTCAACTTCTAACCATTAACGATCTTGAAAGGGTCATTCAACACTCAGCACTTTCTCTCTATGCTGACGATACCAAATTTTTTAAATCCATTTCCTCACAACATGAATCCAGCCTTCTTCAAATAGATCTAAATAGTTTTTCCACCTGGTGCATCAAGAACTGCTTATAAATCAATGTCACCAAATGTTACCTTCTCATGCAAGTGCAACAAGTCTCCTCCTCGAATTTACTTTCTCCCTTGTTCAGTCTATCCGCGACCTTGGCATATTTTGCAAAAGGGAGCTTAATTTCCGCTTGTGTATTGATGAGATAATTACTAAAGCAAACTCATCACTTGGCTTCGTTAAAAGATGTTCCAAAGAATTTTGCAACTATACACCACTCAGTATGCATCCTTCTCGAGTATGCATCCCATATTGGGAGCAACCAGCGTCGTTTTCTGCGATTTGTGCTTCGAGGGCTACCTTGGAACGATCCTCTAATCTTACGACCGTATCAAACTCATCAGCTTGAATACCCTTGAGGAACGAAGGGACGCAGCTGACATACTTTTCATTCACCGACTCCACTCAGTTTAATTTGATTGCACGTCTCTTCACAACTCAACAAAATTAAAAATTAAATTAAAATTGGCGTCAGTTTTAATACGAGCATGGAGTACAAAACGAGCATTGTAGTCGTATTCTACTTTTTTATTTCCGTAAAGGAAAGAACGCAGCGCAAGCTGCTAAAAAGTTACGTGATGTGTATGGTGAAGAAGTCTTAAAAGAAGACACTGCCGGAATTGGTTTGACAAATTTCGTTCCAGAGATTTTTCACTGAAAGATGAACAACGATCAGGTTGACCAGATGAGCTTGATTATCAAATTAAAGCCATAATCGAGTCAGATCGGATCGTCATGTAATTTTAGCGATTGAGAAACATTTAAAATGTATGAAACTCGTTAAAAAGCTTGATATTTGAGTGCCTCATGTCATGTCATGTCATTTAACGAAGCGCATCAACGCTTGCGATTTGCATCTTAGACGCAATGAATTCGACACTTTTTTGAAACTAATCATCACTGGCGATGGAAAATGGATTGCTTACCGTTACGTCAATCGGAAATGATCATCGTTCAGGCTAGATGAGGCAGCATAATCCATAAAAGAAGGGCAAGGCCGCTCTGATAGAAAAAGTGGATCAGCCGCTGTGCCTGCCGCTTCCATCACCGCTGTGCGAAGAATGCACACCAAAGGGCATAATGAGCGCGCGCTCAAGGGGTTTGTGTACCCTTAAGCTGATTGTTCACAGCGCGGGCAAAGGAAATTTAGGGAGGAAGAAAAGAGAGGTACCGATGTACATTGTTTTTAAATGTTTGCAAGTTATAACGACCAGGAAATACAGAGATCGGCAGGACATTCCATAAACGAGTTGTACGGCTTAGGAACGAATCACGATATTTTAGAGTACGTCCGAAAATGGACTTGAGGGTATACTGATGAGCATTCATAGCGAGATGGGTGTTACGGTTGAAAGTTTAAATGGGTGGAATGCTACTAGCGATTTCGGTGGAGCACTGGTGGTGGGAATAGCGATAAAACAAAGTGAGACAGGAGACATTACGTCGGTGTTCAAGCGTGTCAATTGATTGACTGTCAATCGTCAATATTTTTATCTCACGGTTTTGAATCCTATCTAGCAGGTGCAGAGATGTTTTAGGAGCACCTGACCAGGTGTGGGCATTGTACTCCAATTTTGTACGGACGAATGCCTTATATATTGAGGCCAGATCAGAGGGGGTAAATTATTTCTTACATCGCTTCAAGAAACCTAGACATTTCGCAGCATTTTTGGCGATATCAAATATGTGGTCATTCCAACGTAAGTTGTCATTGACACACTTACCGAGAATGGAAAGTTTTTCGGTTTCGACGATGCAAGTGCCATTCATGGATAATGGCTGGGTGTTTAAATTTCGCTTTAATGACAGCTTTCACTCTGTTGATAGTTCCCCAATTGGTTATGCTGTTGATATCGGAGTTTAATGAGCTTAGCATATGCTACCGTTCTCGTTCTACAGCCGAAGAACAGGGCCGTGAGTCCGGAAACGAATATGAAAAGCAGAGAGTACTGTCATCAGCAAAGGAATATATTGGATTAGAAGTAGCAGACAAGAGATCATTAATGAAAATTAAAAAGAGTGTCGGAGACAGAACAGAGCCCTGGGGCACACCAGCATTTATTTTGTGAATATCAGACTTGTAATCGTCCAAGACAACTTGAATTGAACGGTCCGAAAGGTAATTTCTTATCCATTGAAGAAGATAGTCGTCGATCCCAAATGCACGCATTTTCGACAAAAGAGCCTGATGCCAAACTCTGACAAATGCCTTAGAAATATCAAGTGCAACTATCTTGCTTTCGCCAGATTGATGTACGCTTTGGTTCCACTTTTCGGTGAGACATGCCATCAAATAACCAGTGGACCTGTTGCTACGAAAACCGTACATACTGCCGGTCATTAAGAAGTTTTCGTGTTTCGAGATATTTCATAAGCTGACGATTTATCAGCGTTTCCATGACCTTGGTAAGAAGGGACGTAAGTGCAATGGGTCTGTAGGAGGAGAGAGAAGATGATTCGATTCGATTGAAAACGTTTTGATCTGCTTCCAAGGAATTCGATCAATTCGGATGTGTACTGTCAACCAACTAGACAGATTAAATACAGCGATCAATGAAAAACGGACAGAATTGTTCTATCGAAAAGATGTAATTGCTAGACCACATACATTTTTGTTCACTCGCCAAAAATTATTGGAGCTTGGTTGGGAATTGGTGTTACATGCACTATATAGCCCTGACTTTGCTCCATCAGATTACCATTTATTTCGATCTTTGCAAAACTCTTTGGATGGTAAAACTTTTAACGATGATGACGCTGTGAAATCTTCCTTGGTTCAGGTTCTTGCCAATAAAGAACAGAAGTTCTTCGAACGTGAAAAAATTGGCAATCATATCTGACATGACACAATGGACCGACCAACGAGCCTAGAGGGGAAATCACATCGACGGTTAACTTATCAGAGTGAGAAGTTAAAAGCAAGTCCAGGGTGTTGGCGGCATGACTATCAACATCAAGTATTCTCGTGGGCTCATTTGCAACTTGGGTTAAGTTGTTTTAACTCAGTGAAAATTTAAACTTGTCGTTATTCGGGTGTAGTCTGTCCAGAATATAGAAGCCATCCGGAATTATGTATGAGTATATTCAAATCGCTCGTAATAACGATTTCAGTATGAGGATACAGGGATATAATTCTTTGAATTGAATCAGACAACGCATTAAAGTCATTAAATGTCGAATTGATGTACAATTTTGGGCTTCTGTAAATAAAGTAATTGTGTAATTTATCTGATAGTACCCGCAAGTTGTTTTCTTTGCCCAGCTTATTACTTCTTTGTTTATTTTTCTTTTACATCAAACATTGGTTTCAAGATATTCATAGGATACAACTTTCTCTAATTTTTTGCCGTTGCTTGTTTCCCTTATATGAAGATTTTCTGTAGATGTTTCCTCCTTATAAACCCACATTACTTGTTCTTAGTTGTATTTACCACAATCCCCTTTCTCTTCAGATTATTGAATCATTTGTTTGCTATGACAATAATATTGTCTACATATGCTATACTCGTAATAGGAGTTACATGTGTGATAGATGGGGTAAAGTTAAAATTTTGGTTTTTTCTGTTTGCCTCTTATATAATTTTGCTATTTAATCAATAAATAAAATGAACAATAAAGAGACAAAATTATCTCCTTGATTAAGTCCTTTCTATGTTTCCGATATTTCTCCCCTTCTAGTATTACTTTCCCAATCGTTTTGTCGTGAACACTCTAAATAGCATTTAGCAGTCTCTGTAGACAATTTTTAATTTTTAGTGCCTCCCATATATGTTATCGTCGCTTTTAAGTCTCTATGATGGCTCTTAATGAAAAGATGTGGTTTTCTGTTTATCGGCGTGGCCTGAACGTTGTAGTTTTTTCTCTAGTTCTTCTTACACTACTCGCCTAAGTCGCTTTTTAAGTACTCTGGTTTATAATCTATACAATGTAGATGATAAAGTTACTACATTCGTAGAGGGTAACCTTCTTGTGAATTGGTATTATCAGATTTTCTTTTCCAATTTTCATTATCTGTTTCTAGGAATTGCCCATAACAAATTCATCGTCATCAGTTATGGTATAATATTTTTTGAATTTTTCCTTAAAATTATTCCCCGTGTGTCCCTTACTTCATTTATTTCTATGACCAGCTGGTCGCCTTTAATTATTTTTCAAAAGTCTTCTTCTACTGAGCTCCCAAATTCTTCCCAGGTGATCCTCGTTGTTTCCTTAACTGCTTCTTTTAATTCGTTCATCTTCCTTCTTTTTTTTTTTAACTTCCTGCCTTATGTCATTTGTCCAACAAGCTGACTTCTGCTTGAGCTCTTTTTAGTCCGATTTGTTTTATTCTTCTCCATTTATTATCTAGGTCTTCATCTACAAGCTTCTTCGAAAAACTTCGTGATACTCTATGTAAGCCTGACTTTTGTCCTCTTTTTATGACTCTTCAAGCTTACTGGTTTCGAAAACTTTAGGTTTTGGTCCTGACGGCTTCCAAATACGGGTATCTGCTATTAGCAGTCGGCGGTCTGTTCCCAATTCCGCACCCATTGACATAGGATATAATAAATTATGCTTCTGGTTTCCCTTCCATTAGCATGGAATGTTATCTTGTGTATTGTTTTGTCTGGGAAAAACCAATTACCTATTAGCAACTGATTATGATTTGAGCACTCCATCAGCCACCTGCCACTGCCAATCAGTATTGCTAAGACAATAGGTGTTCTTTCGGTCGCTGCCTCCTTTAAAGTATGATCTGAACTGATCTAGTACCAAGCTATCCTGCATACACTTGGATAAACGATACTTTGATTTCCAGATCTATTTGTATTACTACTATCCTAGAGTTTACGGTTTCCAACCACTTACTCAAGTCTCCAGTTCTGAGTTTGTAACACCTACTTTGGCTGAGCATCTAAGTTTGTATCCATTCTGCAGACATAGGGTACCACCAGGCCTTTCTTCTTTACCTCACTTACTCCCAACAGGTTCAACTAACAATCTTCCATCTTCCATCTTCCATCTTCCATCTTCCATCTTCCATCTTCCATCTTCCATCTTCCATCTTCCATCTTCCATCTTCCATCTTCCATCTTGGCTGGTTTAGTTCTACTTCTATTCCTACAATGGTTTTTATATTCCAGATTCCAATTCTCATTTTCCTTTTCAAATCCGGTCGTCGTCTTGTTGATCCGTTTATTTAGAGGCTAATGTAATGTCTTTGAATCGATTATAGCTTACGGCTAAGTGTGTAGGCTTTTATTGATTAGGAGGTAATAATAATTCAAATTATCGGCTACCAGTGATACTAAATTTGTATCTTTAATTACATTTTCAACAATATAAATCAATTACGATTGTTTAGTTCCGGGTTAATAGTTATTTTTAATTTATTAACTCATTTAAGTGGCGCTACAGTTCGAGATGAATCTCTTCAAATAGCTTGGTCTTTAGCTAACTGTCATTAGTTGGGCACTCGAATTTGAGGTTGAGGTCTCCATTTACTTGTGCGTCCACCTAAGCTAAGGTATTCCTCAACTGCGTTATCCCTCCGGATTAGATTCGCTAGGACTCTGCGGGCCGGGCAGATGTCCTAGACATCTCAGACGATTGATTCGAAGTTTTCTGAATAGGTCCATGTCTCTATAAAGCTCGTATAGCTCGTCGTTGAATCTTTTCCTCCAAAGTCCGTTTATGTAAACGGGACTGAATATTTTACGTAGAATATTTCTCTCGCAACGACCGAGGATAGAGTTCATGCTTCAACGCCATGAAGTAGGACTGGGATGATCAGCGTTTTATACATATAGAGCCTTTTATACATATGGCCTTATTACAAACTTTCCTTCTTGGCTTCTTCTTTTTATTTCTGCTGAGGTGTTGTAGGCCAGGGTAGGGACAGTCCCTTAATACCTCGAAGTTATAGCTGTCGACTGTGACGTTCTGTCCATTTCGTTCTCCTTTCTTGTTAAGAGCATATACTTGGCTTTCCCTCATTTATCACTAAACCGAACTTGTAGGCCAGGGTAGGGACAGTCCCTTACTACCTCGAAGTTATAGCTGTCGACTGTTCTCCTTTCTTGTTGAGGGCATATACTTGGCTTTCCCTCATTTACCACTAATCCGAACTTGGAAGCTTCCATTTCCATACCAGCGAACGCATCGATGACAGCCCGCTGAGTCCTGGAAAGTATGTCAATATCATCAGCGGACGCTAGTAGTTGCACAGACTTTTGAAAGATTGCGCCGCCGGTGTTCGCTTGTGAATTAAGCACAATTCTTTCAAGTATGTTGTTAAAAAAGTCACATGACAGCGCGTCACATCACAGGTCTCGGTTAAGTCGTTATCGACCTTGTGATAGCAGCTAGATTTCTTCATTGTCATTCTGCACAGACAGATGAGTTTGGGAGGGATGACAAACCTAGACTTGGCTCTATATAGCTCGTCTCTATAAATGATGTCATATACGGCCTAGAAATCGATGAAAAGATCGATGGTGGGTATCGATATATACCTCTATAGTTAACACAGTTGAAGGGGCCTCATCTTATGTGAATTGATCAAACGATGTCGAGATTCCATTTCAAGGAGCTTTGAATACTTCGGCAGGTAGGCTGTTAGGTCCAGCTACTTTGTTGGATTTAAGCTTATATCCTTAGTTCGTTTTGGTCGGGTGGAGGGAAGTTTTTTTTGACTATCATTATCTTTAGTAAAATGGTCTATTTTGCTTGATGGCGGAGTATTGGGCTTCGTCGCTGTTACCCAGTATGCAACATATTCTCAGCACCAACTTTAACTCTACTACAAGTTCTTGTTGTCTTGACATGCTCTTTTTACCTATTGGTAAAACTTTCGTACGTTTTTCCTAGAGTATAATCTTGGATCGAGTGCTTCTCGTCCTCTTTTTTTTCCTAGATAGGCTGGTGATCTTCCCTTTCTTTTTGCTCGTAAAGCTTACGAGCTGCTCTCATCCTTCTTTGCAGCGCCGCTTTGTACGTTTCTTGTTTAACTGCATGTGCTTGCCAGCATTCTTCATCAAACCAGAGTTTTCTTGGTTCTTTGGGATTTAATTTGGCTTTAACTATGGTAAAACTTATTGCACTTCCACTTGCTCATGTTACTAAAGGCGGATTTCTACAGATATGTGTACTGTTTATTTGATCACATTTTGTCACGTCAGCTGACATTCGTAATATTTTCATGTTATTTTACCTTTCCAAATACTTCTGGTAAATCGTCCTACCTTGTGAGGCGTATGTTAAAGATTGTTGGATACTATCGTGACTAGCAAACCTTTAAGCTTGCGGCATTTTTCTATCGCAAAATGCTTCGGAGTTTCATCGTGATTTCTCTCATGGCTCACCACAGAATTTAAGCACTTAAATTGGTCGAGCTTCGGTACAATGGCCGCTTCTAAATAAATCGCCTTCGGTTGGCTTTGTGGGTACGGAAAAACGGAAATGCAGATATTCAGTCTTAGTAACCCTCTGTCTTCCAGGGTCCTTATGCAACTATAAAGAATTGCTTGAAAAGCTATCAGTTCTTTGCTTATAATAGCGCTATCATCAGAAGAAAGAACCAAATTCATTCAGAACCCATCGATGTGATGCTTCAACAGAAAATCTTGCATAATATTAAGAAGCGACGGACTTAGCACTACCTCAATGTACTCCAACTTTAGGTACGAATATTCTTGTTATTCCCGCGGTGCATTTAACTTTCATTTTAAGGTCAATAATATCGCGTTTCGCTCTTATACATTTATGTATAAGTTTATCTCTTGTACATTTTGTGATCTTAGCGCACATGTAAGACCAATAAGTCTGTAGGAACAGACGAACTGTCGGGTAAATTATGTGAATCGGATCGGGGATTTATTTGTCAACTCATCTGTAAAATATGATGAAAGTATGCCCGGCGAATAGAGTATCAACATCCTTTCCCGGACAGACTTTCTAAACTGCGCCAACTATAAAAGAATCAGTCTACTTAATATCGTGTACACAATTTTGTCTACCGTACTAGGTGAACGCTTGAAGCCCAAAATATGTGTGGTTTTAGTTTTGAAAAGCAGCAGATCTTGAAAAAACATAAGAAGTTCATATCTATATCCATCACCTATTTATTGACTTTCAGGCCGCTTTTGACAGAATTCATAGAGTCATGTCAATTGTTGGCATCTCTACCAAACACGCCGTTCTGTGTTGGCTAACAACGGAGAAGGCTCACTGCTCCATAAATGTTGACAATGACACCACTGAGGCATTAAATGTCAACAAAGGATTTCGACAAGGCGACGGGGTCATGTGATTTCTTCGAAATCTCTGCGCACCTCACAGGCCAATGCCATAGGTACAATACTTCAAAGTTCTGTACGCTTTTTCGGCCATTTAAATATTGTAGAAGTGGAACGGTTGGATTGATAGAAAATGAAGGCAAAACAAATATATGATATCGACAAAAAGCAACACAGAACACCAACGGCTTGAACCTCATGTTTCAATGGCAAACTGGGCTCCGCTGTATATTCAAACAATGATTTCACAAAAGTGATTGCAACGTTGGCGGTGGCGGCTGGTAATTAATAAATCTATTATTTATGCTTTTATTTTATTATAATTATTTTGCGTACACAAAAAATATTCAATTCATAAACAAACGATGGTGGCTAACAAACTATCTCAAGTTGCCTGATTGTAAATGGTGTCCCAAAATTTCCCCAAAGATTTGAATTTCGTGCCATTTGTGCGATGAAAAAAAGCACAGCGTGACAGGTAACAATTCAGGGTTATTAAAAATTGAGCGCTACACGAAAGAACAACGCATTTTCATTGTTGGGCAATATTTTAAAAATAATAATGATTTGGCAACTACAGTTCGGAATTTTTGTACAAAATATAGCCGGTATAGTGACTTAACTTCATCAACTGTGAAGGGATTAATTCGAGAATTCAAATTCAGGGAGACTGGATTAATTAGTGATCTTGGACACCCTGGCCGTCCATTAACAAGTCGTTCAACACAAGATATCGCAGCAGTCCATGAGATGCCTACAAAGTGAAATTGACTCAAAACTGAAGCCTACTGACGACGCACAGGGAATGGATTTACTGCATTGACGCTTATTTTCATCTTGACGACTTTGTTAATCGTCAAAATTGTCGCATTTGGAGTTCAGAAAATCTACGAGTGATTGTTGCGAAAACTCATCCAGAACATGCCACAGAAATCGCCAGTAGCATTCCGCCCCTTCAAACTTTTAACCGTAACACCCATCTCGCTATGAATGCTCATCAGTATACCCTCAAGTCCATTTTTGGATGTACTCTAAAATATCGTGATTCGTTCATAAGCCGTATAACTCTCTAATGGAATGCCCTGCCTAGCCCTTTATTTCCTAGTCATTATAACCTTCAAACATTTAAAACCAACTTTCATCTTTACTTAAATCCTTTGAGCTTGAGCGCGCCCAAAAAAAATACCCATTAACTGTTTTGATGATCAGAATTGGCCGCGCAAATTATGCGATTTAACGCCGTTGGACTTTTTTCTTTGGGTTTTTTTTTAAAGTCCAAGGCTTATGACAACAAGCCCACGATCATCAACGCCTTGAAGGAGCAAATTGGGCGCTGGATCGACGAAATTCAACCACATTTATGTCATGCTATCATGGAAAATTTCGACAAAAGAATGCGTGTGTGTCAGCAAAGCCGTGGAAGCCATTTACCTGATATGCTATTACATACATAACTGTATACCTTATGAATCAGCAAAAAATTCACAATTGTTAATTAAAAACCTCTGTTTTCTATCAAAATGATTTCTTGTGTGAATTTTGGGACAACCTTTATTTCTTCTCCCCGTCTCGACTGACCAAATCCAACTCATGTATACAAATTGCTTGTTCTTCTCTCTCTCTCTCTAACAGATATCAAACGAGAGATTACTGATACATTAGACTAAGAAAGCAACTCCGAAATAAGTAATTGAAGAGTATTTTATACTTCATATCCTCTTGTGTGTTAAGTTCCTTAAAAAAGAAATACTATGCAACATTATCTTCTCAATCGGTAATTGTTTCAATTTATTGTGTCGGCTTTGTCTTTATAAAAAAAAACTCTCCCTCTACTTATAAGGCATCTTATCGGCTCTCCTAATATCGCCTGCACTTCAGAAAACATGTGATCTTGTGCGACTGCATGTTCCTAGTTTATTCTTCGAATCTGCTGCAATTTCTTTTGTCTTCACGATAGTAGGGAGAATAGTTGGGGAGCGTGTTTCATACTCTTTATATCTCACGCAATTATCTTGTCCCCACTCAATGCCTCTACTTCTACCATACTTGTTCTGGTTGCCCCTTTCCACACTTCTTTCTTGCGC
Source organism: Volucella bombylans (assembly GCA_949129095.1). NCBI lineage: Eukaryota > Metazoa > Arthropoda > Insecta > Diptera > Syrphidae > Volucella > Volucella bombylans. Next base: position 96,608,859 of record OX422142.1, read on the forward strand.
ATTCATGGTCTAACTCAAGATGCTCTTTATCTGTTCCGCTATTTCTGCTATTCTTAGTCCTAGAGTAGATGGTTGTCTATCTTGATTTGATTTTTTTTTTATAATTTACGCGAGCCTAAGGGGTCAGATATCCTTTTACTGTTGGCTGGGCGCGGGCGGAAAGGTAGAAGGAGGAGAAAGGAACATTGTTTTTTTTTGTAGTGGTTTGAAACTCAGGTGTATTTGGTTTCGATATTAGCTCTCCAGGGGTGGGAGTCCAAATAGGACGGAGAGTTTTTTCTTCACTCAGAGTGATTCGAAGGTTATAGTTCAAACTTGTTTTTTGTGCTTGAAACTCTACAAAGCCAAATCTACGTGTCAGTGTTATGCCTTCACACGCAGAATTTTTCTGACTGAGTTCCAATTACACAAATGAAAAACTTGAAAAACTTGTCATGGGTAGGATTCGAACCTTGACCCTTCGAGTGAGAAGCGATTGCTAGTACCACTACACCACGGCCACTCCGTCTAACGCTGGAGTACGTAATAATAAATTATTTAGCATCGTTAAACCGTGTGTTCTGCTTTACTTAAGTATATCTATATCTTTTCCTGCTCGAAACCGTTTCCACCACAGCAGTAGCTGTCATTTGATTCCTTGATGTAACCTTTTCAGTCCGCGATCAAAAGCATTTTCTTCCTTTATATTCTATTTAAAAGTTTATCGAAGTGCACCAAAATATTTCCTTTTCCGGTTTCTTTCTGTAATATAGGATTTTGTACGCTTTCGCTTGCAAAGTTCAAATAGTGATCTCTATTTACGTTATGTCGCCTCTTGAACGCATGATATATCGATTTAACGTCGTCGTTATACGTTTTCTTGTTCGAAACTTTTACCCATCGTTGCGACCTTCCAATTTTCTATATGTGGGTTATTTCTGAAAAGCATCATATTACGCCCCTGTGAAAATCGTCGAGTTAAATCGTCCCTCCTTACTTGAAGAATCTTATGTTTCAAAGATATCTTCATCCTCCTTCACTAACTTCCATGATTTTGCGCTATAGAGCAATACTGGGATGATGCGAGTGTTACATAAATTATTCTTAGAATTATATTTCCTGATAACACCTTGTCAATCAATTGCTTTATTAGAGTCCATTGTGACCATACGATGGTAGGAGGGGCTGCTGTATTGAGACCACCTAGATAGTGATACTCGTATGGGTTTTAGGAGATTTTTAATTTCAATATTGCATAGGTCGTCCAAGGTTTCCCAAAGAATTAATTTTCTTTCGGAGAAAGCAGAAAAGTTACACAGCAGGTTACGGACGGACTCAATATTTCCCTCATACCTGCAGCCTCTGCAGGAATATTTCTGGAGCTTAGCATAAATGCTGACGATGCAGTGTCCTATGACGATACCAACGACGATTCGCGAGTTTCAATGACTGAGCTTTACTAAAGAACGTAGTCTCTTCTTTCTGCATGTCGGCGAAAGTGGTTTTTTTCTATGGCGCATGTGTAAAGTAGAACTCATGGATGTCTTGTTTGACCCATGGCATCCTCGATGCTTCTATTGACCATGCTTAATGAAATTTTCGATAGACGAGGGCCTGTGACAACAAAGCTAGTCTGGGATATTCATATGCCATTCTGCTACCAAACATTAAGTTACCACATTCAATATAATATTCAGGAAATTATTTTAGTTCCTACAACACTTGATCTGATAAAACAACAACCAAACAACGAGTCATAAATATAGGCGTCATCGACCTTACAATGAATTTTGGTGAAAGACTTCAATGTATACCCGTAGAAAGTTGACTGAAAATCGGCAGTAAATTACCGCCAAGTCCGCCTAAGTACGCACTTGTACCTATGTAGGCTAATACGTGATTGTACGTTTCAGGAACACTGAAAATCTGCATGTTATGCGGGAAGAGAACTAGATTCTCTGAAAATCATTGTTTGGTGCGGCTTATTTTGGGGAAAGAAAACAAAAAATATCAAACAGTGCAGGTATAGCACCTCTCCCGCTGCTGCACGAAGCACTATTGCTTGCACTCGGACGTTACTGTATTTAATCATACGGCACGGCACAGGCAGTGACTGAGTGTATGCAACAACCGATGGATAGCCGTTTGTGAGTGTGAATTTTTTTGGTGCACTGTTTCATTTTGTTGTAAGGGCATAAAACCTACAGCAGCCTGATTCGGTAACCCAGAGTCAAAATTCTCAATTCGCAGCCTTGCTTAGCATCGTCGGTATTTGTGTTTTTTGTGTTTGCTTGTGATTATGACTAGGGAATTCAGGGTGACATAGTCAATATAAGCGGGCTAAAAACTAATCTGTAATTACCAACCAGCAGTTTTAGCACTTAGTGAAACACTGGTAGAACCCCGCCTACAACTATCAGATCACTCTGATCTGAAGCTACCTGGTAACGAACTAGTACCATTATTCTTTTCTCACTGCGGACTTGCCATTTACGTGCGTAGTGATGTAGCTTACCAAACTCCACCATAATGTGGTCCATGTTTCAATCCGGAATTCAACTTCATATGGTTAAAATTCCACCTCAGTAAGCAAACTATCCAATACTGCTTTGTTTTATCGCTATTCCCACACCAGCCTTCCATTGAAATCGCCAGTAGCATTCCGCCCCTTCAAACCTTCAACCGTAACATCTATCTCGCTCTGACTGCTCATCTATATACCTTTCAGCCCGTTTTCGGATGTACTCTGAAATATCGTGATTCTTTATTTATTGCTTGAGGAAATAAAGTGTGTGTCACTTTGTTTAAGTTTTCCTCTATATGATTGCTTCGATTTCTTTATGTTTTCCAGTACAAACCTGAGATAGTCTTATCGCCAATACATCTTCAGCTTTGGCTGGATACAGATACAATTCCCTGCCCTTGAAGGCAACAGTTGCACTCTACATCTTGTTTTGTTTCATTTTGCCATCAAAGTATTTCCTTTACTTCGAGGAGCATTATTATCCCTTACACTTAAAATGTACGAGTTGCAATAAAAACTGGAAATAATAAAAATCAGAAAAAAAAAACAAGTTTATCCGCTAACAATCTGGCGCAACATTCACTTTTTATTTTTCAATATCTTGTCGAATTGAATCAATATCAATGCAAAAGCCAATAACAGTCGACACATCATAAATATACATCGGTTATCCACCACAAACAATCCACACGCAGCAAATTCCACGTTCTCAGTTTGCACATAAAACGACAACTGTTCAATCTACAATAATAAAAAAAGCAAAGAGAAAAAGTAGAAAAATAGAATAAGCGAAAACGAATTCACAGAAATCAAGGAATCATCCCTCAATCAAATTATCCCCCATGTGGGCAAAAGAAAAAAACAAAACACTCTATCAATAACCCACCATCCGCTCCAGTCTCACGTCAACTTGTCCCACCTCCTCATGCGTCCGCACAATCCATTTTGTCTCCTCTAAAGTCTGAGATAATCTTCCAGCTGCACCGATAACCAATGTCAAATCTAATAACCACGCAGCGATATAACAACAGGATAGCACACTTGCATTTACAGGGACGTTCATCTTCGTTAAAACAAAGTACAGGATGTAAAATTGGACGACACATTCGATGGCCACGTATATCAGGAAGCATACGATTTGTACCTCAAACTGTCTATTGACGATTTTCCTCAAACTTTCAATACTCCTGTGGAAGTTCATCATAGTGTCAATAGTTTCGGCCAAGTCGAAATATTTCTGCATTTTCATAGAATTCTCTCGGCCTGGTTGCAATTTGAGTGTCTGGATTTCTTTGAATGTCTTCTCGAGACATCGGTTAACATGCCACGTGAATCCTGTCAATATTAAAGTGGCGCCAAAGAATATATTAAGTGTCATGATCAGCATCAACTGACAATAGTATACCGACAATAAAGCGAACAGAAATTTCATATTTCCCAGAGCGCGGTCTTTCTCCATGTAAAATAAAATCATCTGCGTTATAGGCCACAAGGTGATGACCTTTGTTAGTAGCTGAAGCAGGAGACTCTTGTCATCGGTCAGTTTGACACAATCACTCGAAAGTGTCGAGAGAGAGCACAACGAATTATATATGCGGAAGGCCTCGTTACAGCAGTAAATCACGCTTTGATCCTTCAGCAGCTGGGTAAAGATTGTGAATATAGCGCAAAGCTGAAGGGCAACGTATCGATTGTATCCGAGAAAGGCCAGCAGCCCATGCTGTTTTAAAAAGTTCATCCGGTTGTAGATGGTTGTCGTAATTGGTAGTGAGAACACCACGATTATAATTAATATCCCAGTAGTGTAGCTGCGCCATAACTTTGAAGTTGTGGCTATTTTTCGCTTAAAATTATAGCTAAAGGGGATTATACCGACCGCTTTGGCTATCCAGAAGAACAGCTTTATCAGAGCCAACAAAATCGTCGACATTGTGAAAACAACTGAAAGCCACTTCTTCAGACTAAGGACGGACCCACCACATTGGAATACGGGATACGAGTACACAAAATATAACGTCCTGTGTTTGATTAAATACGTTCCGCTCGATCGGCGGCTGTCTACACGCTTGTAGATTGCATGAATAATGGAAAAGGATTTGTGTCTTTTAATTGAATTAATTTGCTGGTTTGACATGGGTGCAAGTTAACACGTGACGTTTAACGTTTGACGTTAGTGCGCACCCTAGTTCGAGTCCGAGACGATTTGACTGCTTTTGCTAAATTAGCTGTCAGATTATCCAGTTTGATGCCAAAAGAGACACCCTAACACTGGATGGGTGTATCCTTTGACTGGCGGTACTGGGTAGGGGTAGTTTAATTAGTTGAATTTAATGGCAACATGGCTAAAAAGTAAAACAGCAAGCGTTGTCGATGCAGTGATATTCAGGAAACAGAGACCAGGTCAACAAGGATTTCCTAGTTCTAGAGGTATATACAAATTTAGTTATTAAAACACCGAGGCAATCAAGTAGTGGGCGACTTACGATGTGGGGGGTTAATTAAAAACCAGATGAACTAACAAACCGATTGTCATGCGGTGAGAGGCTAGGTATCCGCACCATACCTTGTGTTCATGTGTCGTGTCTATGACATGAAGGATGTTCGACTTGGCAAAGTACGTTGATTGAGTTGTTAGGATAGTTTATGGGTAATCATTTTGCGGTTAACCTTTCTGTTCGCTGATGCATGCATTTTAGGTTAATCGCTTTTTTTTTCATCGTCATGACCGTCGTCATCGTCATAATGTATGTAGCGTAGAAAGATAGATTGAGTTATTTCATTTTATTTGATTAGGATGTCGTTAGATAGGTAATTGAGGCGGAACATAGAATACAAACTTTTTTTCTATTTACATTGGTTTATAGGTATTTGTGTCGTTTTCATAAGGTTGTCAGTCAGGTTGTCATAAAAGACGGAATGACCCATTATTACGATCCACTTCCTCATTAGTTGCTTTCTTTTGGACAAAATACGGAGGGTTTTAGCTGAAAGTTATCGTGTAAGGGTAAACAAACTAAACATGATGTGGCTAAGTTAGATTCCTTGTTTTTGTTTTTTTAAGAAAATGGACAAATCTGTGAGTCATCGCGTGAAAATCGATATGTGTTTTTCCCATGACCAATAAGATTGACTTAAAGTTGTCTTTTCTCTAAGAGTTTTCCTCTCTACTGCTTCTTTAAATGTACTCCTTCAAATTCAAATAGCCTTGCTTTTCTTTCTTGCGATTGCAGCAGCGAATATATGTATCACAGTTTTCACCGCTTTTGATAGACTTCTGCGTATTTACCCCGTAGGTACATCCAGCCAGTCGGGGCGTTTAAAAAGCTTCTACATACTTCATCATAAAAGACTTCGATTGTTTTTTTTAGAGATTTTGAGACGTTTTAATATTGTATACTCGTAGTATGAGAAACAATGTATCTACCGAATGTTTCTGACATCCATATGAGCACGTAGTTATAGTTTTTGTTGTGATATTTTGCTATATCAGCCGCTCAGCGTATTTAACTTTTCAATGTATGTATACTCGTTTTACTTAACGATCACTCGAATTATAGGAGTACCTGCCTACGATACAACATTTTTCAATTTAGAGAACATTTAATGCACTGCTCTACACTAGTCGCTTTGGCATCCGTGATCGCTTGATCCTTAGTTCTCTTAAAAGTATTCAGTATCTGCTCTAATTTTTTGTTTATCGTTCTGCACTTTACACCGTATAGTAGAACTGGCTGGAGCAGTATTTTGTTCTTCTTCGAACCACCACTAGGGACATTTTTTCTTAGACGGTGAACAGATATTGTACTTCTTTGTTCATTTTCATCTCGTACTTTGTTTCGTCCTTATCTTAAAGTAAGTCTTAAAGTAAACTAACTCGACGGGATGCACTAAGATTAATTTAGGCCAGATTCCGAATTCTATCATCGCTCTGAAGGGTTAAGGGCGAGAACTTATTTCATACTTTATGTCAAAAAAAAGGTTGTATTGAAATTCGTTGGTCTTCTCTGGGGTTTACCTCAGTGTGAAAATTTGGTCTAAGGTCGATCTGAAAACATTGTTTAACACTAACAAATACATCCTTAATTCTTCGCTCTTCGGTGGTCAGATTTCCTTCACTGTTTTGAAAAGCATTCCTTTCGGTCTTGAACCTAGCAGGTTGCTGGCTATATTTTCTGGCTTTCCCATAAACTGGAGGGTGCTACTTCCATCGCGCTGCCTTACATCTTTCTTGAGCTGTTTCCTTCTGACTCAATACGCGATGTTTTTGTCTTGCGCTTTTATCTCTTCCGATATTTGCAATCATAATCTTTGTTTGGTCATTACTCGTGATTAGAAGTTATACCATTTGAGTGTTGGTGGACCCACTTTGGGATAAAATAAGCACGATTGGTGCGTAGTGTCGATTTAACTACAGCACCAAGCCCTCTCCTACAATACAAAAATAAACAAACAGTTATATCTGCATATGGTAATTTAAATAAACCTGCAGTGGTTATAATGTGAAGCCTGTGCATCATTCCAATAGTTGGCCTAAGTGTTCAAGAAATTGTCAAATCTATTCCTCTCAACAAAAGTTTGTTACGAAAGTAAGACAGCAACTAATTGACTTAACGCTATCCAGCAGGCGTGCTTTAAGAGACTACCGGCTGGATAGAACTGTTCTATCTTGTCCTTGTTGAAGAAGGGAAATCCGAGGAAAACCAACATAATAAGCTTTAAGAACAAGCTCGGGAAGAGGAACCTCTTGAAAACACTTGCGAAAGAGCAAAACACTCGCTGAAACCAGCAAGCTGGTCAAAGTCCTCAATAGGGGCAAATAAGACAGACTGGAAACGCTCAGGATATCTGATGGAACCTGTTCTGCGAGCATATATTCTCTGTCCCATGGTGGAGACTCGCTTCTCTGCTGACTTTCACAGAACCGGTTACAACCAGCTGCTATCACTGAGTGACTTAGTAACACAACCCGCCGAAGTTGGTATATGTCAAGGATTATGTTGAAGCATGAAACCATCAAATAACCTTTTGTATTCTTTGATAGCTTCAAAACGGCTAGCATCCATTGCATTATATCTATTTATGCAATGAGAACGTATGAGTATCAAACAGTTTCTGGTAACCCTGAAGAAAATCTTCACTGCTAGCCTGCAACTGTTATATCGGGAATTCGTGACTACACGCTAATCAGTCTGACATTCTTCATGTGAAAGAGTATGGAGAGTTTGGTTGAGCTTCCTGCGCGTAAAACTTATTTGCAAACGCTCTTTCCCAGATGCAACATGCCAATCAATGCGGAAAATCCTGCGAGACTGGTGAGCAGAATTGAAGAGGCATTCGACAAGAAGGAGTACATGCTGGGCACTTTCATCGGTATTGAGGTTTCTTTCAGCAACTCCACTTTTGACGGCATGTATAAGCTGATTGCGGATGCTGACTATGAAGAATATGGTGGCGGTTTCGCGGTTCTGCTTCGTAGCCTGCCTTGCTCTGCTCTAAACGAACTGATAAATCTCCTCCCCCTTGCTATTTATATTATGGGCTGCACTCTTAAGAAAGAAGTTTTCTTTGGTACAACATGCACTCGAGCTTCGAGGACCTTGCGCTACAACTGCATTTTGACTCTTATGGACATGTCATCTGATCCAATGACAGCAGAACTCCTTAATTGGTGGCTGTGCTTCAGCATAAAACCACCAAGCTGGTTTGAGAATGCGAGGCTTCTCTAAATGCAGTCGAAAAGCTGAATTCACTGAGTCTTGCTTGGGTGTCAAGTCACAATAAGATCACAGAAAATAAGATCACTGTTGAACTTATTAGTCAAGGTCCAGGATAGGAATATCTATGTCTTCGTCTTCGTCTTCGGTATCCAGGATGCCAGTAGACCAAACGAATGCTTCCCGACGTCTCTATCAGCGACTTTTCTACTGTCCTTCAGTAGGAAAGACTATAGAATACTCAAGGGGCAGTACACTTTTGTAAATTGCTGTGAAAGTATTGACGATAACGCGGAGCACCATTTCCGTGATAGCAAGAGACGTATCCTTGCTATAATACCATGAATGTTTGGGTATTCAGTGGAATCAAGACTTATATTTGTCAGGATTTCACTTAAAACATAGATAGATGTAGTAGGCTTATCAATAGGGGCTCTTAAATATCTCTACAGGAACCATGGATGTGGAATAAAGATCTTTGGTTTCGGATGTTTAAGCGGTTTTATAGCGATCGGAAAGGCCGAGAGCTTGTCCTTATGTGGCCAACTCACTCTTAGTTGCTGCAGACATAAGCTACGAAACGAATGGAGAATGGCACAGATTCGTCGTTGCGTCGGCTTATTTTCCCTATGATTCGTTACTGCCGCCACCACCGAAGGCGGTTGCAGAATTCATTGAATATTGTGACTCCAGGAAAATGAGACTTATCATATGCTGCGATGCTAATGCTTAGAAAGAACAGTAGCAAATGCAACGGGAGAGGTAATCATCTCCTGGATTTCATACAATCGCCTGACCTGACTGTCAACAGTGTTGGCTCTCAGCCAACTTTTGTTATGAGAGTAAGGCAACAAGTAATCACTTAACTATATCCAACAGGTATGCGAAGGAGATTACTGGCTAGAAAGTATAATACTATCGGAGATCTCCATGCCAGACCATAGATACATCGAATTCGGAATCGGATGCGAGGTCTCGATCTAGCTAAAGAGGAGGAATCCGCATAACTGGACACAATTTAAGAAGGAGCTCGACAAGTATAATAGTGCTCCCCCTTAGCTCAGGATGAAACAAAAGGTAGAGGAAGCTGTTCAGAACCTGAAAAGTACTCTCACCAAGTGTTTCGAAGTGGCATGTCCAGCTAGTAAGCAATCCTACAAATCGCCCGTTCCTTGGTAGACCGCAGACTTGCAGCATCTTCGTAAAGAATCCAGAAAATTTCTAAAGAGGTCACTTAAGACTAATTTGGAGGAAAATGGATTATCGGAGAGCGCCTCTTACAAAATTTTTCGCGAAAAGATCGAAACTATCTTTGAAACCAGTAGGCTCGTCAGAGTCTCCTCAAAAGGGGAAAATGAACAAGGCTGGAACCATTCAGAAAATCTGTCGGTACCTATACCAAGACGAAAGCAGAGACTCTCCGTCTCATGCTTGAGTCTTAGTTCCCAGGTAACCTAATCGGTACCAGTTCACAACTAGCTTCTATCGAGAAAGCTGCTAATGAGCTGAACACCAGTTATGGTGACGGATGAGGCCAGTAAACATGATGTTACTTCCTTTAACGGCTTCAAGTCACCTGGCACCAATGGTACTTACCCAGTTATGTCACAAAAAGGTATAAACCAGCTGCTGGTACTGCTACTGCTAACCTGGCCCTGGCATACCTACTAGAACCCTAGCGAACAGTGACTAATCGCTCGCAAAGAGTTTCAGACCTATAAGTCCGACATTCTTCATGCTGAAAAGTATCGAGAGAATGGTCGAGATCCATGTGCGCAAAACCGCCTTGCGAATGCATCCTCTCTCGACGATGCAATACGCTTACCAACGTTAAAGATCCTGCGCGAGTGCGCTTCAAAATCTAGTAGACAGTACTGAAGGCGCACTCGACAAGAAGGAGTACGCCTTGAGCATTTTCAGCGACGTTGAGGGTGCTTTCGACAACGCAACTTTTAACGCATGTATTATTTGGCCAGACAACATCTCGTAGACGAATCACTAATTTTGTAGATAAAAGCAATGCTGGTGAATAGGACATTAATTGCGGATGCTGGCTGTGGCCAATATGTAATGGCGCAAGCAGGGCGGAGTTGCTAAGCCCTCTTACGTAAGCACCTTATCACTAAAGCGCTTACTCATTTTTCTTCGTAAGACTGAAAGATTCCATTAAAAGGAACTTATAAAGAATACAATGGGCTAGTTCTTTGTCTGAGTGTTCTGTTCCGACAGGGGAAACAAAAACTCATTGATAATGGGTTTTGGTTTTTTTTGGCTGATTCTGTTGTATTTCGCGCAGATTATGGCATTATCCCGTATATGGATTTGGCAAAGCACCCTTAGATTCCTTGCCATTGATTTGAAATATTTTAACTCCCGCATCTTTGTTGTTTCTCCCTAGTCATAATCAGATTTTGAGACGTGTTGATACCATTATCATCGTTCACTGGACTTCTGTCTCCGTTCGACAGTTAAGCGAAATGATTCTTATAAACCTAAGCATGAGCTATGGAGTCAGAACAAAACTCAAAACAAATGACATTACCCTTAAGAGGGGATATTACCCCATATTTACACACGATGACTATACAAAACAATTATGTCATCCGGTAATCATATAACACGTAAGCAATCCCTTGTGTCGTCCGCAATCATATAACACTCAAGCAATCACTTGTGTCATCCGCAATCATATAACACTTAAGCAATTAGTACTAGAATTCGCGCCAATATACAGATTCTGCATGACACCACTATCCCCCAATATAAACAGATCAAAGTCATTTTTGTATAATTTAGTCGTAAGGTTTTATTGAAGGAAAAAGGACATTTAATTATTTTGAAGTTTACTTTGTTTTTATATTTGACTCAAAATTATATTCCAAAACTTAGATTCTGAAACTCATGCCCTGGATACATATGTCAGTAGATCTCCGTTTTTATCCTTATAGGAATCATTAGTGCTCTATAGAAACTGCGAGTAGCACTACGCCACTCAAACCTTCAACCGTAACTCTCGTCTTGCTATGAATGCTCATGAGTATACCCTCAAGCCCACTTACGGATGTTCTCTGAAATATCTTGATTCGTTCCTAGGCCATACAACACGCTAATTGAATGCCCTACCGAGCTCTCTCTCTCCGAGTCATTGTAACATTCAGACATTCAAAACAAACGTACATCGGTACCTCCCTTTCTTTCCTCCCTAATTTTCCTTCGCCCGCGCTGTTTGCAAACATTTTAACTTTACTAATAACTTAGGCCTATTGGCCCATTGTAATGCCACGTGGATATATGATCCTCTTACTAATGGAACCAGTTTGGGCTTATGATAAAGCGTAGGAGACTGTTAACGTCTATATTTTCTAGATCGTTTAGGTCGATGAAGCTTTCTTCTCTGAGAGAGAGCTGGACATGTTCCAGTGATGACACCTTTGATGGCGCTGAGATGTTTCATACTTAGAAGAATCAGACACTTAGAGCGATTCAAATCCAGCTTTGACCAGATCTGTTTGGTCGCTAGATATGTTTGCCCAACAGTTCAACTAAGGTATGTTCTTTTATTGGCATCCAGCTTCAATGTAAGTTTGCACGTAGCGATTGATATAGCTATGCTATCCTTCTCCGGTAGAATAGGCAGAGTGGTTCCAATTTTGGCGAGTTCATCGGCACTACAGTTCCCTGGAATGTCTCTGTAGCTCGGCACCCAACAAAGGTGAAGGTTGAACTGCTCTGGCATCTCCATGAGAGATTATCGGCATTGATGGCTTTTTTGCAAGAGAATAAAGCTATTGTGTTCATTCTAGAATTTTAGGTTTCCAGTTTTCTGTCAAAAATGAGATTCAGATATTTTGCTGCATCGGAAAATACTAAACTGGTACCGTTTATTGAAGGAGGGTCTTTAATTGGAATTTTGTATTTCCTGGACAAGATCAGTTTTATGGGGGCTAAACCTGAGACGTTCAATACTGCCGCGTGCGACGTCTCTGTTGTAGTTGAGTCGCCCCTCACCAACTGCATGAGCTACGTATAAAATTAGCGGCACCGCAAACTTATCCTTGAACATCCATTTCATGTCAAAATAGAGGAACGCTTCAGCGGGGACGAAGTCTTTCAAGTGCACATTCTCTTGATATAAATAGTTGGGGTAGTAGGCCCCAGATATCAGATTGTTGGATGAGATCATTGCTCTTGCAATATGCCCTCTAGTCAACTTAATAGCGAAGTTGTCCACCTTTATTATGTTCGCCCTGTTGTATAGAACCTCACTGGGATAGAATTTTATGTACTCCAATTCTGGTGTTCTTGTCTAAAGCAAACACCCGAATCTTTTCCATTAAGCTTGCTCTCACACTGAACCACACGGTTCATTTACCCATTTACCAGTATGGGCCAGATGAGGGCCATGTAGCAGATAACTTTCACCCTCGCATCGAGTTAGCTGCTATAAAACAGAGCATCTTTGGCTCTGGCCACAGCAGAATCTACATTCTTGTTGAAAAAAAATATTGGTCTAGCCAGATCACAAGGCATCTAACTACATTTCGACAAGCAAGTGGCTGGCCACGTTGAATTAAATGAATTAAATGAGTTTACCTTTTTGAATATTTAAGTTTCAATGCCAATAAACGCTTTGTCACTTCCAATTTTGTATGTATTTTGATGTTAATTCTCGTATCCATAACATGGACATATACCGTGTTGCACAATAATCATTTCTATATCCTTAAATAGAATTCCCAATTGATAAAGGAATGCTTACTGTTACACAAAAAAAAAATTAAACTTGGCACACAGTGTAACTTTTGTCTTCAGCCCTCTCTCAGAAAAACTTCCCAAAATTAATGCATGAGTACGTATCTATCATATGTCAGAAAGTACACTTGTTTTTCTTTAATTCCCAACAATCTGGATTTTTGTACAGACCTTAAATACGTCATTACCAATGCTATGTCAAAAGTCCCCATCGATCCCAGTTGTGAGTTGTTTTTTATCCGAGGTCAAATGTCACAAATTTTCATTTTGTGTGTATACTCGTATCTCTGAAACGGTTAGAGCCACCGGAAAAAGGGTGAGAGAAAGTTTGTAGATCGTGAAATTTTCAACAAAAAAGGTATTAATACTTTTTTCCCTACGAAGAACTGTTCTCGAGTTATCGCGATTTCAAAACTAGAAAATACGAATATGCACTCATATTTTGCCTTGCCAGTATGCATCATCGGGTTATCCATAACCATATGTGATAATCATTTAAAAGTGAGCAGCGACATCTAGATTTACATAGCAGAGGATGTCGATATTCGAAGTGCAGAAGATTTCGATACTTGATTAACAAAGTCTAGACCATTGATGACTGGAGAGTGGAATCGAATTTTCTATCTATTTGTTACATTGGTATCAAAAGTGGGATAGGACTTATTGTGTGTGTAAAGAAAAAAAAATTGTGACTGTTTGAAAAAGCTACAATGGGTCGAAAACTATTGCAATTGACCTTCGCCCAACTTAAATACGAGTTGAACAAGAGAAGCCTCAGCGCCAGTGGAGGAAAAAGTGATTTGGTGCTCCGACTTCAGGAGGCTTTGAACAACGATACTGATACATACTCCTTTGACGCTGAGGAGGATGAACAGATAAGTACCGGTAGTGACATGGCTGCGATGATGCAACTCCTCATGTTAAAAATGGACGAACAGAAGAACAGTCTCGAACAAAATATGGACGAACAGAAGAAAAATCTGGACGGTCTTCAACAGAAAATGGATGAACAAAAGAATAATCTGGAAGAACAAAAGAACATACTCCAGCAAAAGTTCGAAGAAATCGATTACAAATTTGAAAGAATAGAGAAGAACGTTGATGACAAATTTGATAGAATACAGAAGAATGTTGACGAAAAATTCGAACAAATGGACAGCATAGTTGAGCAACTGCCAAAGGAGCTCGACACAGTGCGAAAATAGAAACTGCAAGAATGTTCTTTAAGCGGTCCACGGAGAAAAGAGTTGAAACCTCCCTCATTCGATGGCCAGACCTCATGGTCTACTTATAAGAAGCAGTTTGAAATGGCTACTCCAATTTAAGAACCCTGAAGGCTAAGTTGCAAGATGGATCGAGCAGTTGGAGGGCTACGACTTTGAAGTGAAACACCGCAGGTGAAAACTAAACTCAAATGCTGATACTCTCTCTCGTCGACCGTGCGGAGTAAAATGCGAACACTGCAACCGTAAAGAAGAGAAAGAGCAGGCCATTATCCAAATGATCAGGACTGAGCCAATAGATAGTTGGAATATAGATGAAATCCGTTCCTCTCAACAGGCAGACAATGACATCGAACCAATATTGGCTTGGAAGGAACACGAGGAAGGACCAAGCTGGCAGCAGATATCAGACCGGAGCCAAACTCTGAAAGCATACTGGGCACAGTGGGACTCGCTTTGTGTTCAGGATGGTTTGCTGAAAAGAAAATGGGAAAGTGCAGATGGGAAAACATCTCGTATGCAGCTAATCGTGCCACGGTCCAGAGTCAGCCAAGTAATCCCTGAAATGCATGACGGAATCTCAGGAGGTCATTTGGGAATAAACAAGACGTTGAAAAGTATAAGGGAACATTTCTATTGGCTAAGCGCTAAACAAAATGTCGGGAATTGGTGCAAAAAGTGCATAAGGTGTGCAGCTACCAAGGGTCCCAAACTAAAGCCACATGGACAAATGAAGGAATACAATGGCGGAGCACCATTCGAACGAATAGCCATCGACATCGCTGGGCCGTCTCCCGAAACCTTCAATGGTAACCGATACACCCTCATTGTCATGGATTACTTCAGTAAGTGGCCGGAAGTGTTTGCCATCCCTAATCAAGAAGCTAAGACCGTAGCCGAACAGATAGTTAACAACTGGGTGAGCAGATTTGAGTTCCCAATGGATTGCACTCTGATCAGGGACGAAACTTTGAATCAAAAGTCTTCCAGGAAGTGTGCCAATATTTGGGAATAAGGAAGACAAGGACAACGCCACTACACCCACAATCTGATGGAATGGTCGAGAGATTCAATCGGACTTTGAATGAGCATCTGTCTAAGGTCGTCAGGAACTGCCAGCGGGATTGCGATTGACACATACCCCTCTTCTTAATGGCCTACCCAAACACGGTCCATAGTTCAACAGGACACACACACATCCGACATCTTATTCGGTAAAACAGTTCGTTTGCCGAGTGAAGAAAAATTCGGATACGCACCTAATGACTTTCGCAGCAGGATTCGTAAATTGCATGAAGACACCAGAGAAAAGATGAAGCTAGTGAGCAGCCGTATGAAGACTAGGTACGACATCAAGGCGAAATCTTCCGGCTTCAACGAAGGAGATCTGGTCTGGTTGTATAATCCTCAGCGTAAGAAAGGCAAATCACCAAAAGGGCAACAGGACTGGGAAGGTCCATACATGGTGATAACCTGCATTAATGACGTTGTCTACCGGATCCAGCGTGGGGATCGAGGAAAATTCTACCCATTTGGATAGAATGTGTCATTTCAACGGAATGATGAATGACGAAGTTGTTCGGGATGTACAACTGTAGGGAGGGAGCAGTGTGATAACTATTTACATGTGAGTAGCAACATTTAGATTTACATGCAGGTGATGTCGATACTCAAAGAGCAGAAGATTTCGATACTTGA
The DNA here is from genome assembly GCA_949129095.1 of Volucella bombylans. NCBI lineage: Eukaryota > Metazoa > Arthropoda > Insecta > Diptera > Syrphidae > Volucella > Volucella bombylans. The sequence continues at coordinate 96,624,749 of OX422142.1, forward strand.
TTAACAAGGTCTCGACCATTGATGACTGGAGAGTGGAATCGAATTTTCTGGCAAATTGGAAATTGTATGGGACGGTGGATGGCGAGGATTGTTCTCGAAGTATGTCATTTGAGTACAAATCAGCATCCAGCAAGGTATGTAAATGAGTTCATCAGTTGAATTTGAAGTGTTAATTAGGAGAAGTAATTAAGTGGTTTAAGTAAAAGATAAGAAAAGTATAAGCGGTTGAGAAATTGGAGTGTATTGAGAGAAACAATTAAATACTGAATTGTAACTGTACTGAATAAAGCGATTTGTATTGAAAAGAATAAGTTCTATCATTTGTACCCACACAAACATTTTACAATATGAAGAAAACATATTGGAATATTGATTTTTGTGACTCATGTACTCAAATACTATACGAGAAAAATATACGATTCTGAGTGAGTCGACGTCCGTTCCTAATTCCATTAGTCGATTGGCCTTGAGTAACATCTGCCTGCGACATTCTACTGTTCGGGTAGAAACCGGCGTATACTTGCTTTTTTCGAGGGACATAACTCTAGTAAATCCAGTCAGTTTTGAAGTGTATTTTGTAATGAATAAACGTGTTTGTAGATGATATTTGCATTTTAAACTGCGCCGTTACAAAATTTTATAAAAATGCCAGAAGTTTGCTTCATTTGCAGTGAATCTTTGACTGTAGCTGAAATTGTGGTTGTTGATCGTGGGATGAAAACTGTAAATATCCATAAGCAGTGTCGTAAAGTGTACACCCGGAAGAACAGCATTTCTGAAGCTAAAAGACAACGCTTGACGGAAACAGCTAGAACACCTAGGATTAGTCCTCCTCGGACTAAATTGCGAGGCAATGATTTTTCTTTTTGTTTTAGAAAATACTGTTTGCGGCAATGAAGCAGATAAAGCGGATGAAATGAAAAAATCGCAGCATCTTCAGCGTAGAGTATCCCAAGTTTCAACACTTGCATTTAAAGACGCCATCATGAACGTAGCTCGGACTCTGATGAGCTTGTTGCACGCATTCGATATGAATATGGAAAAAATATTTGCATTTATTGAAAATGATGATGATTGTCAATTTTCAATACAAGAATTGAAAGATATTTGCGAGGAACCATCTATCGATAGTAGAACAATCAAGTCAAAACTGAAGTTGAAGTGTGGCAATTGACTTCATCGACTTCAGCTGCAGCGATCGTACGAGAGCTTATTCAATCGATAGTGCTTGACATTGATAATTATTATCCTCCACCTAGTCAAATGTTCGGAATCAATAAATTATTTATTAGAGCAAATAATTTTGAAAAACAAACGTTGTAAACTGGAGCATTTGAAATGAATATGTACAAATGTCAGCCACTGTATTATGGCTGCTATTCGGCCTAGTTCTTTCAAATCACGATAGTATTATAATTTTCTTGCTGCTACAATTTTCATTATATTAATAAAATATTGTCCCATTAAATTTCCTTGATCGAAATGCAGTGGACCCCCTGTAATTCGACAAACGTTTTACAGGACGGCGTCGGACTATTGAATTTGTCGGGTTATGCAGTACTGCCACAGACCCCCTATAGTCCGGAATTTTTTGAGAAAAAGTGTACCTTGTAATCCGACAAGTCAAAGTGATAAGATTCTATCTGACCTACTAATCATACTATGTATATAATATGTATGTAGAATTTAGTAAATTAAACAGCACAATATATATCTTCGGTTTTATTATAAAATTAACATCATAGATGCTATAGAGCTTACAACAAATAATAACTATACTTATTATGGAAATAACAATGTTGGTGCAAATAAATGTAGTAAAAATGTAAGTATTTCAGAGGATACTACATATTAATAATCAAAAAACTATGAATACCTATCAATTCATGAAGCATGAAAATATTCATAAATTTTTTTTTGTTTAACATTGTTAAAACGTGAGACCAAAACTTTGTCTTTCAGGCTTCTCAAAAGTAAAAGTTTGTTGTAGGATGAAACATTCTCCTCAGTCCAGTGCAAACCCAGCTCAAATGCGTTGATCGTTGATCATGAAACATATTTTCCTCGTTATTCATTCCACGGTACCAGGTTTCCAAATCTTCCGAATTTATTTGTGTTTCGGCAGCAACTTGCTCTATTACTTCCGAAGTAACACTGATTTGTAAGTTATTGCTAGAAGTGGTGTCAATATCTGGCCACAAGTTTTTCCTATAGGCTGGTCTTATGATACGGCGCTTAGAAGCAGGGGTTTTTTTTTGTAATCTTGCTTGACAAACTGAATGATATGCTGATCCATTGGTTGAATCAGTGCAGTGCAGTTTGGTGGAAGAAACATCGCAGTGATGCATTTATCCTCTGTTGTCAGTTCGTCTTCAGACGGATGACCGGGAGTGTTAACAAGAAGCAATAACGCCTTTTGAGGAAAATTATGATCTTTCAACCATTTTCGAACTTCTTTCACGAAGCATTCGACCTTTTTGAAAAGGTCTTTTGTACAGGTAAATCAATGTTTTTGAATGCACGTGGTTTAATAGATTCTCCAACGACCACCATTTTTAGCGCGTGTGTACCCGCAGAATTAGCACATGGTAACATGGTTATACATTCCTGACCCACCTTACTTCCAGGTACCTACAGACTTTTCGTTACATGAAACAAACGTTTTGTTAGCCATAACACGGCACAAAAGCACTGATTCATCTGAATTGTATACTTGTGACGGGATAAGATATAAATCTTTCACTTTTTGTAAAAATCTCAATTTAAATAGCTCTATGCAGGTTAGAAAGTTTCTCTCCCGGAATAGTCATTAAACGTATGCCATGACGACTTTTAAAACGTTGTAGCCATCACTTATTAGCCACAAAGTCATCTTTTTTATTATTTCTTTGTAAAAACAACTTAGATATTAGATATGGCCAACATATCTGCCGAAATGGGTGCATGCCTGTTCCTTTCCTGAAGAAACCACATGTACAACACATCCACCTCTCGATGTTCAGCTTTCTTGAGTGTCTGTCTGTTGCCTGGCCCACAGTCAGTAGTTGACACGAAGTTTTTAATTTTCTCGTGGTTCTTTTTAATGCCATAAATTGTGAATCCCTACGCCGTATACACTTGCTAAACTACTGAAAGATTCGTTACGATTTAAGCGGTCCAAAATATCACTTTTTTCTTGATAATTGTTTTGTGCCTCCGCTTTTGGGATTGTGAAGACATTACTAGCAATGTGTATGTGATACACAATGAATAAACAGTAAACAATGATCGCACGCTAGGTCGCTATCGTTTGAATTTGACTACATTATGCATTATTGAAAATTTGCTGAAATAAATTTTATGTACAGCGATAGGCATGTCGGATTGCAGGTTGCAGGTTGCCGGATTAGATAGGGGCCGGATTGCCGGGGGTTCACTGTATATCGTGGAGTATTCCTACTGGGGAAACCACGTTAAAAAAGCGCCGAGTATATTACCTGAGAGATGGTGTGGAAAGGTGTGCATACCTCCAGACTGAAATTGCGATAACTCGAGAATGGTGCTTCATAGGTAAAAAAGTATTGATACACTTTTTTTTAGAGAATTTCACGATCTACAAACTTTTTCTCATCCATTTTTCCAGTAGCTCTCACCGTGTCAGAGATATAAGCACGAAACGAAAATTTGTAATCTTTGACCTCGGATAAAAAACAACGCACAAGCGAGATCAATGGGGATTTTTGACATAGCATTTATAATGACCTATACAAAAATCCAGCTTATTGGGAATTAATGCAAACTGGAATGTCTATTTTGTCTGGACTATAATGCACTTGCGTGTGACGATAAATGCCGGTTACGAATTTTGATCTTTTTGGGTTTCGACCAAGTTCTTGATTTTTTTTAATATAATTACGACCAAATTCAATTGATCGTGATGATTTTGATGTGAATGAATAATTACGATTTTAATTTTAATTATTATCTTATGGTAATACGGATAGAGTCCACTTTAGATAATTTTATTATATTTCGATTATTTAAATACGAGTACGATTTGTATACGGATAGTGTCCGTATATTTTTTAATAACTCATTTAGGAACTATTTGTATATTTTATACAGAATTGTTAGACTTTTATTAAAAACTGTATATGAAGAAAATCTGGCTTGAATTAACCAGATAATGTTGCCACCTTTGGGCGGTGGTTTAATGAAACACTTGTTAACTCGTTCAGAGCTCAAGAGAAAAAATAAAGAATTTTATTGATACAGGGTCTTCCATTAGGGGCTTTCGAACTTTGACAGTTGATAGCGGCTATATTGTTGAGGCTACATCTATCAAATTGGCTGTCATTTATTCAGTCTGTCTGGCCAAATCACATAGTGTTCAACAACATGTGCAAATGATAAAATTATTTTATCACAATGGGTGTTCTGTTCGGGCAAAATTCCGCGGGCTTCGCCCATTTTGCGGTCGCCATAATCGTCCTACCGAGAGGACGATTCGCAGTGTGGTGGATAAATTTGAGTCCACTGGTTCAGTGAACGATAAACCACCAACACTCGTTACGTCGCTGAAACGCAAGAACTGCCGATAACGTCACCGCTGTCTGTGAGAGTGTGCAGGAGAATCCGAGGCAGATGATTTCGCTCCGCTCAAAATAACTCGCCCTTTCGCAGACCAGTTGGAAATTGACTCTAATTTTCATCCAAAAATCATCTTCAGCGATGAGGCCCATTTCTGGATGAATGGGTACGTCAACAAACAAAATTGTTGAATTTGGGACGATACCAACCCACATGAGATCCAAGAGCATCCAATGCATCCCGAAAAAGTCACTGTTTGGTGTGGATTTTGGGCTGGCGGCGTCATCGGTCCATATTTCTTTGGGAACGACGTTGGCCAGACCATCGCCGTCAACGGCGAGTGCTGTAGGTCTATGATTACCAACTTCTTTTGGTCTGAATTAGATGATATGGACACCAACGACATGTGGTTTCAAAAGGACGACACTACGTGCCACACAGCTCACGCTACATTGGAAATTCTGCACGAGCCTTTCAAGGGCATGGTCATCTCAACATAGCCAACATAACCCATGCCATCGGTCAAATTCAGTCTGATTTATGCGCCAGATTCATGGAAAATTGGACATTTCGGATGCGCGCTACCCAGAGATGCCGCGGCGGGCTGTTGATCGATATTATATTCCATACATAATGGCATCGTTAGGCCTTTCAAACGAATAAAAAATGTCGATGATATCTCAGACACACTTTGTTTTATTTAAATTTGAAGCGATTCCTCTTAATTAAAGACCCTTTATGTTAGATGTTAGAAAGCAATTAAGGTCGATCGTACTGAAACGAAGCGACCTATTACAATAAATTTTACCTTTAAATAATCTATTACTAATCTTAAATTTGTATTTTGAGTTTCGCGTACACAGTCCTTGTATTTTACAAAATTAACTCTTCTAATTCCTATATTAAAAACATGCATCTAATTTCGACCCAGTTTCCTTCGTTTTCGATTATGAAAACTTCAAGGGGCTTGGTATCATTATTAAAAGCAATGTCAAACTCACAAAAACCGAGAGGATTTTGCAGACATATGTAACATACAAGACATCAATGAGTTCTTTCGAAGATTTCCATTTGTATTGTCCATTTGCATGCCATTTGTTGATGCCGGAAGATGTATAGGGAGCACTTTCTTTTGTTTGCTTTTCAATATATTTTGTCTGCTAACACTTTCTAAAAACAATGTTCCATTTGAAACTTTAAAAAACACATTAAAAAAAATCCATTTTCAAATAAAAACAAATCCAATGACAGTTTTAAATTTAAAAAAATCAGTTTGACGGTTTTTACAAATTTGACCGCACAAATTTCTTGGACTAAAATGGCCAAAAGAGGTGAAATGAGTTGCTCTCTCATTTCGCTTTCTTCTGCAAAAAACTACGAAAAATATGAATACGCGAACAGATTTTGGACTGTTTTTCGTAGTTTTTCGTAGTTTTGGACAGTACCCGAACAGACCTATTGTAGTATGCTGCTCAGATTTGGAGTCAATTTCAATTTCAATTTATTTATTTATTTTTTTGGGATGTACATTAAGATAATATCTTTTATAGTAATTAGAATATTAAAATTGAAGTTGTATAAATTCAAATGCCTTAAAACTAAATTACAATATAAAGGGTTTTCCAATAGGGACTTGACAACTTTGGATTTAATTTGTGAACGCACTCTTTCCCTAATCATCAAACTGCTACTGTCAATTTATTCAGTAAACTCAACATTTTCATCAGGGTAAAGTACACTAACGAGCAACGTCTGCAAATTATAAAAATTTTCTACCGAAATTCGGAGTTGGTGACTGCAACTTTAAGAGCGTTAACTCCAATTTTCGGTCGTAATTCTCGCCCTAATAGACAGGCAATAACAAGTTTAACGCAAAAATTTGAGTCTACATATTCGTTGTGTGATGTTGCCGTGTCAGTGAGACAACGGGTTGGTTGAAGTGTCGAAAATATCGCTGCGTCTGTAGCAAACTATCCAAATCAGTCAATTTTACGGCGTTTTCAAGAATTGGGCATCGCTCAGACCACATTATGGCGTATTTTGCGCAAGGATCTTGGTTTACACCCATACAAGATCAAGCTGACTCAAGAATTGAAGCCGATGGACCATTTGAAGCGACGTACGTTCTCCGATTAGGTTCTGGAGAAGATGCGCCAAGATGATGAATTTCATCGCAAAATCATCTTCAGTGACGAAGCTCATTTTTGTCTCAATGGGTTCGTCAATAAGAAATATATGTGTTATTGGTCGAATAAAAATCCACATGTGCTTCATGAATCACCACTTCATCCACAAAAAATAACTGTTTGGTGCGGTTTGCATGTTATTGGGCCATATTTTTTCGTTGACGATAACGATCGTCACGTTACTGTGAATGGTCAGCGTTATCGCGCCATGATCACCGATTATTTTTGGCCCGAATTGGAAGATATGGACTTGGATGACATGTGGTTTCAACAGAATGGTGCCACAAGCCACACAGCTACAATCAATTTATTGAAGAGTAGGTATGGTGAGCGTGTTATCTCAAGACTTGGGCCAGTCGATTGGCCGCCTCGTTCGTGCGATTTAACGCCGCTTGACTATTTTCTGTAGGGCTAAGTTAAGTCACTGGTTTATGCCAACACGCCGACGAAGTTGGAAGAGCTCAGAGCCAACATTGAACACGAAATAGCGCCCGTTTCGGCCAAAATGTGTGGCCGAGTCGTTGAAAATTGGGTTCAATGAATCGACCGCTGCAAATGTGCCCGTGGTGGCTATATGAACGAAGTCGAATTCCATTCATAAATGTTTTTGATTGTACTTCAAGCCGATAATAAAGTTTTTGAAATATATCAAATGGTTTGCGTTTTAGTTAAAAAAAAAGTTGTCAAGTCCTTATTGGACAACCCTATATAATCGGTTTGAGCTGCAGAGAGGTTGAGCGGAAAATGGTTAGGATAGATTTAAGGAAATTAGCGGGGATAATATATTAAGAAAATTATTAGTTATGAGGTAATAGATGAAAAGTAAAGAAGAATAGCACTTTTAAAATTTTTGAAATTAGATATTGTTTAAATTATTGGTAATGAGTTTCATAGTCTGACAGCGTGGTTGAAGTATAGACGTGAGGAATTAAGGTGTATATATTCGAAACAGATAATATTCTTATTTCTAGTAGAACGAGAAAATTTATTCTTTGTATACAGATATGACGGACGTTGGTTGCAATTGATTTTGTGAAGAAAAATACAGTTTCTGGGATTGATGTAATCTTGCAGAGCACATCCAAGTAGCTCTCGAGAGTGAACAAAGATGTGGTCGCTTCTACGAAGGCCATAAACATATCTCACCGCATCATTGAAAGCAACTTGCAGTTTACGTTGCGATAAAGAGTCAAGTGTGCTGTATAGTAGACGACCTCAGCATATGTAATGAAAGGTAGCACTAAGCTTATTATCAGCTTGCGCCGAGTTTCAATCGGTGTAAAATACATCCATAGATTCGTCCAACGACAATGTTTATGGGATCGTAATTAGATACTATAGGCTACGGTTTATAACAAAGCCTACTCTGGGTTGAATTTTTTGTAACTTATGGAAATCACCTGTGACTTTTTTGGATTTAGTTGTAGCCCATTCTCTGCAGACGATCTGTGTATTCGCTCTAAATCTTCATTGATATGAACAGTGAGTTCATCGATTTTATTGAACGGGATTGCTGCATGAAGTTGAACATCATCTGCATATAAGTGAAAGTGATATATGTTTACAAACATGTAGAAGATCATTTATAAAAATGTAAAATAATATCGGTCCCAATATTGATCCCTGTGGTACGCCTTGTGTGATTCTTTTGATAGAGAATGAGTGATGACACTTTGCAATCGTCCAAAGAGTAAGCTCTTTATCAGTTTAACTACTCTGTCACTGAGCCCGAATAAGTTTTTGAGCTTTCAAAACAGAATCTCATGGTTTACCCTATCAAAAGCTTTTCAAAAATTTAATAAACACAGAAGCGTTATGTTGTTTTTATCATAATCACTCCTTATTTCCTCAAGTAAGTTATAGCCAAGGAACAACTGTGGTTGTCTCTAAAGCCAGACGTAAAATATATTTTAGTAACTGTCTTGATATTATCTTTTCAAAGACCTTAGACAAACAAGGTAGGATGCTAATCGGTCTGAAATCAGTCGTGGTTATAATGCACCAGTTGATAACTTCAGTAAGGTAGGTTATGATTATTGGCAAAATAAGTTTGACAAAGCGTATTGGCACACCGTCTTCTCCTGTGGAGTCAAACTTAATGGCGGCTATACGCTCTGCAACTTCATATTCGGTGACAACTTGGAAATTCTGCAGTCTCGGATTAAGATGTACTGAGTTTACTGATTGATTGTAATCGAAAGCACTTGTACAAGAATCACTCCCGAGAAAAAAATTATTTAATTCATACGGATCCAGACAACATTTAGAACTATTATTTTTATCGGAGACACCGATTTTGTGAATGTTGCTCCAGAGCTTTTTTGAAGGTACGGAAGTATTGAGTTTTGAAGCATAGACGTACGCTGGATCGAGGTCTTATACGCCGTCTTATACGCATCCCAGTTAAAATCAGTAGGAAGTTCGGTGCTTCCATTTGCTGTATAGCTTGTTGTGTTTCTTAATAGCAGTCACCACAACAGACGTGAACCAAAGACAGATCTTATTTTGTAGACGCACCATTTTGATCGGAACACATTGATCGAACAGCGAAGTTATGAGAGCCGAAAATGATTCAGTTTTAAATTTGGGTTAGCATTTAACCGATATTGTTCGCACGGAGCTGATGTAGTTAACATACGAAGCGCATTTAAATCTATAGAACTGAAATAATTTAACGTAAAATACTCAGAGACAGCCGACTTAGATACGTTGATATTGTAAGTACAGAACAGGAGATCGTGGTCAGAAACGTGGGGGGTGGCCGTGGTGTAGTGGTAGTAGTAAACGCTTCTCACTCGGAGGGTCCAGGTTCGAATCCTGCCCATGGCAAAATCAGTTTTTCATTGTATAATTGGAACTCAGACAAAAAAATTCTGCGTGTGAAGGCATAACACTGACACGTAGATTTGGCTGTTATAAGAGTTTCAAGCAATGAAAAAAATACTGGGAATTATATCTCGAATCACTCACTCTGAGTGAAGAAAAACTCTCCGTCCTATTCGGACTCCCACCCCTGGAGAGCAAACATAGAAACCAAACACACCTGAGTTTCTTCAAACCACTACAAAAACAATTTTCCTTTCTCCTCCTTCTGTCTTTCCGCCCGCGCCCTGGCAACAGTAAAAGGGTATCAACCCCTTAGGCGCGCGTAAATTATAAAAAAAAAAAAAAAAAAAAAAGAAACAACATCAAAAAACAGTTGATCGAAGAGAAGGACTAACGAAGGATCAGAGACTGAAGATATTGTATGCTTTGTAGCCGTAGGCCCGATTCACGTGGTTTCATACGAGTATACTAGCTATCGGGTTTTGCTTATTTTTATTTACACGCTTTTTATTATTTTTGATAACGACAATGTATAGTGTATCATGTTTTCACATGTTACACATTTTATTGATTTTTGTTGAAGAAGCGAACAGATGGCACAAGACTGACTCATAGCTTTATTATTGTATAATGATGTATGACATTCGGTGTTGTTCTTACTAAGTCCAAGTGTATATTAAAGATGTTTACCTGTATTTGGAGTATAGTCATATGAACCTCTAGGAAAAATGCCGCAATAGCCTATACAAATCCTACCTCGAGTCTATGCTTCGTTGATTATTAGCTGTAGAAGTTTTAAAAGTTTGACTTTTTTAGGCCAGCGCTGTCTTGTCCATACCGTTTCAGTTCAGCTTTTTACCGTTTGTATCAAATTAATGGTGGAACCGTATCCGAAACATTTTTGGATTTTTCATTGATTTCCTTAGTACGGATGTACATAACTATCCAGATCCCATCCAATGAAGGCTGTATGCAAACTGGGACCTAGAAGGACCTAGCAGTCAAACACTTCACCAAGTATTTCACATCCAAGTCTTTCAAAGACGAGTAGTATGGTGTACAATGCCAACGGTGAGCTTCCACTGCATTAACTTGTTTATCGGTGTTAACCAATTCTCTGAATGTTCACATGCGAATTCTAAGTTTCCGTATGGAGAGTATAAAGGTACAGAGAAAGAAGGTTAAAAGATGCTAGAATACATTTTCAAATTAAATTAAATACGATAGAAACCATTGCATTCAGACCAACTGCTGCTAGCCTACAATTTTCGAAACCCTGTGAAGGACTAATTTGAAAGGTAGTCCACATTTCTTCTTCGTATTCCTCACTGAGAGTTCATTTTTTGGATTCTTCACTTTCTCATTTTAGTACATTTTCTTTTCTGACCCATTTAAGGCGCACGATTTATGCATCATAGATGCATCATTCTTTGACCCAAATCCAATTGAACACACAAAATATGAGTACACATTAACTGCAACAGTGTTCAGTCTTAGATAGAGTTTACAACCACCATTTGTTCCTTTATTTGATTTTAAAATTCGTTTGTATCTTTTCAGGAACGTTACAAGGCTGACATAAATTTGGCCATTCAACTGCTGCAATGTAAGCCAGACAGTTTTGTCCCTCAAAAAGTATCCTCGGTAAGTTTTTAACAGAAATAGGTTGATCCGTGGTTTGTATGTTGAGTGCATTTCTTCTATGTGCGGTCATACAGCTCCCAATCGATATCCAATCGAAGGTATCTTCGTACATGAGACTGGAAACGAATTCACATTCCGATTCAGAAGGCAGCACTAGCGGTGTCGGTGTAGCCACATCGGGTTCTTATAAAGTACTTCCAGCCTCGGATTCACCACCTCCGGCATGCCCCTTCCCACCAACCGCAATGGTATACTCAATGAGGGGTCTCGGTAAGTGTTAGTAGAATGAGCGTGCTTCGCTTTTTTTTTATTTTTCTTATTTTTGTTTTTTTTTTGTTCTCCCAACCTTCCTCTCCGATCCGTTTCTTTTTCTCTTCTTTTCATCCTTTCTGTTTATTTTTAGCCTAGGTGAATAGATTGGGTTTATGTTGGGAGGAGTAGTAGAGAAGCCTCCCAAAGCACATGTACACATACCATATAAGATGCATGATGCACTTTGTAGATACTTTGCCTAGAGGCGCACTGTTGCATTTGCCTTTAGTTTTGCACACCTACGGATAGATAGACAACTGAAATGGTGTTGATCTTTTTTTTGTTTTTGTAATTTTGTTGCTTTCTGCTTCTTTACACCAGTGCTGAGCATACTTGGATATACCTGTTTTATTTTTTTTAGATTTAATTGCGTGTGCATCGTTAGTGGTTGTTGGACAACCACCGACAACCGACATTTGCTATTTTCATGAAGGGGTAGCTGGGGGGTTGATAAGGAGAAATCATCCTTTTCAACTTCCTAATATACAGGTACAAGTACTAGTTCGACTACTAATACGAAAACGACTTCGACTATGACTCTGACAGCGACTACGACTACGCCTTCGGACTATGTGAACTACACTATGTAGCAACGAATCTTCGTTTTTAAATAAGAAAATGCTCTATCGCGCGCTACATAAAATTATTAAAGTCCAGGCACGCTTCGATGGCTTGTATTGTAGAAGTGGAAGAATATGTGTTTGTGGTTTTTTTTTTTATATTAAATTTTTTTTTTCATCATCCTTCATGCATACATGTACTCGTATGGCTGTGTAACACTTTATCCTATTTATTTTTATTTTAATTTTTTTTTAATTACATTTTAAAAATAAATTTTTAACTGCGCTCTTGCATGGTTAAGTTTATATTTACATTTAAAAAAATATATATTTTTTTTCGAGTAGTATTCAAGGATTGCTGGTAGAACAGCATTTAAAGTTTTTTTTTGCTTTCTGTGGTTGTGTTTTATGTCAGTGGCGTTTGATTAATTATAATTTAGCCGTAAGCGCACTAAAACAAACATTTAATTTGATTAACTGGACAATTAAGTTTGGCATTTATTTACTTTGAATTCGGTAATGGTGGTAAGTGGTCTAATTTTTTGGTTTCGTTGTCAGGACGTCTGATTTGGGGTCGAGGGTAGGTAGTGTTTATGTGTCCAATCAGAGAAAAGGGGAAATATGGTTGACCACATTCACTAGAAAGGTCCTCACCTATGGGAATGAAAACGATAGGAGCAATTGTCAAACCTTCGTTAATGAGATTTACTGGATAAAGTGTAAAACTAGTGAGGTGATGGAGAAGTTTCAATCACACCGATGATTGTTTGCGCTGCGGTAACGTTGCATAGGATAATGCCGGGTAGTTACCGACTAAGCCACTTCCATCGATTTTACCGGTTTGTTCTATGTTGACGCTCTAATTGCCTAAACTCACTGAATATATGCACCAGTGTTTCTCGTTTTGCATCATATATACAACGGTATTATCACTAGTGGGCCATTCATGGAATCCTGGATAATGAAAACCCACGTTGCAATTGCAAGCGATTGCTAGAATTTTTGAAGTTCACATTTCTCTCAAGCTCTCTCAAAATTGTAGCCCTAATACGCAAACCATGGACCACCAATAGGAATTTTGTTAATGAGCCAACATAGAAGCTTCTTCTAATGTGATTGGTTTCAAAGTGTCGCTTTGTGCTAAATATAAACAGGTACACGCAGCCAAAGGAGAAGCATATAAACCTGCGCGGCATAGAAGGATAAGGTCTACGAGTCGAAAAGAAGGGAAGAGCACAGGCTTCTCGGAAAGAAACAAAAAAGTATCACGATTAGCACGCAATCGAGGAAATGGAAAGATGTTACTGCAGATATGACGCTTGAAAGTTTTATTAGAAAATAAATGAAACATGACAGGCTAACGAAGCCAGAATGGAAGACGGAAGAGATAAGAATGCAAACTGGTAAGAAAGCCCCAATCAGAGCTGCGAATATAAAAATACTATTTCTGCAGACCGTAGAACGCCGAAGATGGTCAAAATTTCGCTCTCAGGCAGAATAAGTTATTCAACTATCGAAGCGAAAAGCTAATGAAGTTACTCGCACGGACGGACTACCTCCTGTACTGGAGGACTGGAGGACTTGGTTTGGAACATGCACCAGCTCATCTGTAAGATATTGTCAGAGGAAAGTAGGCCCGAAGCATGGAATCCCGACCTCATTTTTCCGAGCCACAAAAAAAGGTACGCTCTTAAATGTGGCAACTATAGAGGAATCAGTCTCCTTAACATTGCCTATAAAATTCGCAAAACACCGACAACTTGGCCTAAACGTCGTCATTAGCAGTTATGAGCACAGAAATCAGAAGCAGAATTACTCTTGCCAGTCCATGCAATTCGACCATGTTAAGCAAACAAATATGACGATAAGATGAAGGATCGTTTGGATTCTTTTCCCTTTCGCAATAGTAATAGCCGCTGTCCGGTCTGACTTAATATCGATCTTCAGGGCTTTGTTTGTAATGCCATGCAGTTTCGCTGATTTTTTGTAGCGCATCTTGCTACATGCTTCGAACAATTCTTACCGTTAACTATAGTTATGGTTACCCTGGCGATGAATTTTTGTTTGGCTAAGAAATAGGGTTGTAACAGTACAGGGCGAAGGGGCCTTTCAGCTTCTTTGGAACAATTTAATAAAATTTACCCCACACATCGTGCTTAAGTTGTTCGCCAAGATCTCTAGGGCAAAGACGTGGCTTTTTTTTTGTCAGGTTTTTGCTTCTCGATATGGATTATATATGGGGCATGGAATACTATATCCATTGGATGAGGTCCTTCTTAGGCAAAAAAGGGATAATGATGCATTTGGCTGATCAAAATACGACAAGCCAGGTTGATAGGAGATTACGATATACGAAAGACACGCAACCAGTTTTTAAAACGTCTGCACATTCTTATTGACCCACATTGACTCGGACTGGTAGTAGGCAAGATAGGAAGTCCAGCGTCAGGGCAATTTTAGAAAAACGTTTGACGTCCGGCAGCTACAACCCCAATCCATTGGCTACCTCTGTCAAAGTTTGAGGAAAACGTAACACAAGCATCAGTTCCGAGAATCAGAAACAATGATTATGTTTCACGAAGCGGCCACAAACATGGAATCCGTGGCTCCAAGATGTGCATCGGCGAGTACTTGTAGCAAAAATAAAGGATACCGTCCGACATTTTATGCGAAAAATCGCAGGAAGGGTTTTCTAGTGGTTACGACCTGATGTAGAGTTGCAATAAGTACTGGATGCTGTGGTCATAAGATCAACAAGAGGTTTTAGATCGGCCTCGACACATACCAAGAGTGGAACTTATGCCTCCAATACAATTTCTGCTTTGGTATCAACGGATTGATAGAGAGCGATGGCAATGCATATCCTTGCTCCCATGAATGTTTGTGCATTCAGTGGAATAGAGGCTTAAAACACACTTTAAAACACATGAGATATAAGTCGGGCAGGATGCATTATTCAACTCGCGAAAATTGTCATGTATCTGATAAAATCGAAGTAAAATGTCCAAGCTTCAATCCATAAGTCAATGACTAACTCGCTGAGCTTTTCAACGCAAAGGAAAATGATCAGTTGAAAAGCGTCTACGGTTCATCTATAAAGTTTGAACAAATGAGTATTTGCTCAGTTCTGAAAAAATTAGCTCTCCAGTATTAGGCCAAATACAGGGACATACGCCTTCTACACGATACTTTGTGCCGTATAAATAATAAAGTTGATTGATTTTGCAGAATATCGATGGAGAAATCCCTCAAACAACATTTGAAATTGAACTTGAAAATGAAATTGAAAAAAAAAATTAACTCTAGCAATGATAGTAGCGCGGAGAAAGCAGAAATGACTACAGCCAAACGTGGTGTTGCTTCGGAACAAAGGGGTTCATACATGGCCGGGTGGTCACCCTAACTTACACTACATTTGCTTCTTCGCTGCTATACAAGGAATTGATGGTGGAACGCAATTTTCCAATTACATATTTCCTTCGATTCCTTCTTTATGTTAAACTGCAATCAATAGGTTTTTCTTTAGACAAAATATTCCTTCAACACAGCCAGGGAGAGCGTGTCCCTTTAATATTTATATATAGCCGAGCACATACAAAATTCAAAGTAAATAAAAGCCAACACCATTTCTCACTATTTAACTTTACTAATCACTAACTTAAAATTACCTTTTAAAGATCAAGAATTTAATAAATATATCTTTTTCCGATTCCCAATAATAGACGCCAACAATTCGAATTCCAATAGCAATGACAACACTACCGCAAATGGAGATCAAATGATTTCACCCTCAATTATGGCCAAGTTTCTGGAAGACGAACTTAAGGCCAATGAAGTCAAACATTGTGATACATGCCAGTGTTCAACTAAAGATTTAACCGTTTTGGCCGATGTACAGCGGTCCTATTCGGTGGCGACTCAAACTCCCCTCCAGGGCGAGTCCAATTCCTCACTTTGTCTTCGATGCAATAGTAATCTTAATTCACCTTCAAGGACTAATAGTCCGTTCATTATGAAACTAGTCAAGTCCAGCGATTCTGTGATATCTGAAACAAAGAGTAGCGTATCCGATTTAAATGACTGCGATAAGCTCTTTACACCAGCCAAGCGTGATGATCTTATGGTCAATCCAATTTTAGGCCATCATCGATTATGTGATCGGACTGCCAGTAAATTTGCCAGTCTCCTACAGCAACAACAACAACAGCAGCAGCAACAGAATCAATATGCTGACACTGCCAAGTATGTCCTTGAAAATAGCAGAAAATTTGCTGGTGGTTGCGATCTCATCGATCTGCGAAAGTATAGTGAAAAGTCTCCAGGAAAAGCAGTGCAGACAACGACAGCAACCAGTTGTGATATAAAAAAAACGTCGACATGCGGAGTAGTAAAGGAACAGACAAGTCCATCGAATGAGAAAGACGAGCCAGGAGATGAAGTACGAGTAAGTGACAGTGGCGGAAATTTGCAAAGCAAAAGCTCAGAACCTATCAATAAAACAGACAAAAAAGGTGAAGAGACAGAGAAGAGTAATCTTCAGTCGGCCATATCGGGAAGTATGAACAGCTTATGGAGTAAAACAAGCAGCTGCGAAGGAGCGAAAATATTCGAAAACTTCAACAGGAACCTAATCAAAACTATTAAGGTAAATCGCTTGAATCTCTAAATAAAAGATTAAATAATACTTTTTCTTTCTAGGCTGAGAATCCGAAATATCGTGGTCCCCGTCTTTGTGCAATGCGTATCCAACAAAACGGTCAAAGCAATATTCTTCTCGACAACATGGAATCATCAACTGAAGCAACACCGATAATTTACACTCGACGACAGCGATTCCTTGACGAAGAACTCGACGACAACAAAGACATAATCACGTCCAAGATATCCATGGTGATGACAAATCAAACTCAAGTAGATGTAGTGGTCACAAGCATTGGCAATACACCTACAGAAACTGCCACTACAATTGCCGGCGTCACTCAACGGATGAGCACCAATGAAAAACCACAACCAAGCTGTGAAGCCAACTCTTCATCCGTCAATTGTAAGATGAATCTTAGTAGTAGCAACAATAATCTAAGTATAGATCTAGTTAACGATACTACACCGCTGTTAAGTGTAACCCATAGCAATACATCACAAACTCAAACACAAACACAAGCACAAACGCAATCACAAACGCAATCACAAACGCAAATGCAACCGCAACCGCAACAGATAAAAACCTCAGATGTAACTATAGATCGACAGCTAACCAATAGCTACTTGGAGCAGCAATTTAAAAATCTCGTAACCACAGAACAGCATCATCAATTGCTCAAGGCATCTCTTAACTATGACATCCTCCATATGAACGAGACAAGTTGCAAGAATTCTGTCAATTCGAAATCGTGCACTCAATCGAGTTCCATTAGTGATGCCATAGACCTGCAGGAAAGTATCCTTTTACGGCGACAGCAATTGAATCGAGTTGCCGAATGGGTTCAAAATAATTCCCAACTCGAACAGCAACAACAAATCAATGAACATAACGAGAACTATGCTTCCATGGAAAAATTATCCATGGACTCTGGATACAAGACAAATAACCAACAACAGCTGACGTCACAACAGCCACAAGATCATATAAACGGTGAGTTGTCCAGTAATGTGCCATCAAGTACCACCAGTACCTATCAGTATGAGGTGAATCCTAAGCATAACTGTAGGCAAGTGGATAATAATTACCAAGACGATGCTCAAAGAACTCAGTATTTGAATGGAAATCAGTCCCCTCAGGAAGTTGTACACAGCTATAAACAGTGCAAGGACTCGAATGCTAATAGTTCTAACAAGACCGTCGATATTGCCCAAATGGAATACAATGTCAAGCAGTTTCTATTGAAACAGAACGAGTGGTCAATGCGGAGTACAAAGAACTACGACTACTCAACCACTGCAACATCGTCGAATTTTAGTACTACATCAGCTCAAACTCCAAAGATGGTACGGAGTTCGACAACATTGGCGAATGGTGATTTAGCGAGGCATAAGCAACAGCATGTCATGCGAATAACACCGCACAGGACTGAGACGAATTTGTAAGGTGTCCTTGGCACCTTGCTCGATTACTCGATTATTATGAATTTGTTTTCTTGTATATGTTACGTATATTCATGATTCTGTTAACTAAGCCTTGCCCCAATGGAGTCTCATTCGAGATAGAGTCCTTGGATACAAAGTAAGCTTAAGCTGTTATTTACTGGAAAGTATTAACTAATTTCCAATACAAAAAACTTAACGAACGACCAGTGGAGTGGAGCTAAAAAAATATACAAAAACCTATATAATCCAATTCAGTCTTCCTAGTTTGCTCGATAAGAGTCAGGCTTTACTAGTATAAATTTTTTTTTTTGAATCACAGTCTCACGATTTCATATATTTTATTTTATTTAATTTTAATTTAGTGGGGGCTAGCGCCCCCATTTATTTCGCTTAATGCAAGCTTAAACTAACTTAGAAACTAGGACTTGAAAACTAAGAAGAGTTAAGGGTTAGGAAGTAAGGGAATGGTGGAGGAGATCAAATTTAAGACAAGAAGTGCTCAGGTTAAAATCAAAAAGGGGGAGGTTTGAGTTGACCTTACGGAGCATGCGGGAGATTGGTTCTTTAGAGCCATAAGAGGTGCGGTGGGTTGGGATATAGAAGAGACGAGGACAGCGTAAATTACGAGGGTCTGTGTTGAAGGAAATATAATTGTAAAGGGAATCGCAGTCCACAGAACCGGAGAGCAGTCGATCAATGAAGAGAATGTCAGCTACGTCTCTGCGTTTTTCGAGGGTATCCAGGTTAAGAAGTTTAAGGCGTTCGCGATAGGGAGATAAATGGGTCATTCCAGGGTACTCCACGAAGAGCAAATCGAAGAACACGACGTTGAATGTTCTAGATTCGGGATATATGAATTGGCTGAAAGGGGGACCATACTTGGCTGGCATATTCAAGGAGGGGCTGGACAAGGGTAATGTAAAGTGACCTTATCACATAAGGGTTTCAAAATTCTTTAGACCAACGTTTGATAAAACCGAGCGATGAGTTGGATTTAAGGATTATCTCATCAATATGCGAACGGAAGTTTAACTCTCTATCGTATAAAATTCCAAGGTCGCGAAGGGATTGAACCTGGGGTATAGGTTGGTCATGCAGAAAATAAAGTGGTGAGGGAGATTGATTGGACTTACGAGACAAAGTCATAGATTGGCATTTGGAGATATTAAGCTCAAAGCAATTTTTTAGACACCAAGTAGAACACCTATGGAGGATAGAGTCTTGGGGTGAAGAAATAGTTTTGGAGAACTTAAATGGATACGGAGCAGTGTTTGATAATCTTCTCAAGATCATTTATAGTTAAAATGAAAAAGAGGGGACATAGATGGCTGCCTTGTGGGGCACCAGAAGTGGGGATGAGAAGGCTGACCTAAAGCTATAATAACGCTTCTCCCGATAAGAAGATATCCATTTTAACAATATGGGGTCAAACCCGAGGGAAGACAATTTGAAAATTATCGGTTGATGTGATATTTTATCGAAGGCCTTAGCGAAATCTGTAGCAATAACGTCAATTTCGTTGCCATTTTCTAGGGCTGGAGTCGCAAAGGATACGAATTCAAATAAGTTTGCAGTAGTTGATCTACCTTTTAGAAATCCGTGCTGACTTTTTTTTTTTTTTTTTTTTTTATAATTTACGCGCGCCTAAGGGGTTAGATACCCTTTTACTGTTGCCAGGGCGCGGGCGGAAAGTTAGAAGGAGGAGAAAGGAAAATTGTTTTTGTAGTGGTTTGAAACTCAGGTGTGTTTGGTTTCGATGTTTGCTCTCGAGGGGTGGGAGTCCGAATAAGACGGAGAGTTTTTTTTCTTCACTCAGAGTGGATTCGAGATATAATTCCCAGTATTTTTTTCATTGCTTGAAACTCTTATAACTGGGTGATATAAGTGACTTTCACTGAAAGCTTAGAACTTCATATAAAAAACTTTTGAACATTTTAGGTATGTGAGAAAGCTTAGCAATGGGACGGTAATTAGTTACTTCATTCTTTGATCCCTTTTTGTCAACCGGGGTTATAAAAGAGGTGTTCCAAACTTGGGGGAATTCCCCTTGTGTCAAGGACAGATGAAAGAGGGCGGAAAGTGGGTGCGAAGGATTAGAGACACACTTTTAGAGAAATATTGCTGGGCTGGACCGGATACAAATTCATCACTGAGATTTTATAACTTTTCTTCGATAAGGGTGAGATCAAAAGGTTGAGAGAGAAAGGGGCCAATGGAGAAATTGGGAAAGTACTTGCAATAGATGGAGTCGGGTACGAAGAGGTTGTCTGCAAATAACTGTTTAAAAAAGTTTGCAAAATAGTTGGCAATAATATGTGGGTCGATCGATGATATATTATCGAACGGGAGAGAGGGGGGATAACCGTCTGATTTTCTTTTGTAGTTGACGAATTGATAAAATGTCTTCTGATCGTTGGTAAGGTTGGTCTACGCTGTGTCGAGAAAGCGCTGATAGAGGCAGTTATAGGAGCTGGGTGAATTGTAGGTAAGTTCCAAGATAGTTAGAGTAGTCATAATAAGAATTAGTGCGAAGAAAAACTGCCCATAATTTGTTTCTTCTGTTTCGTAAAGAGCGAAGTCATCTGTTGTACCATGGAGGGGAAATAGATGATATTTTATGCCGTGAAAAGAGGACGAAAAGAGATATGGAATTAAATATTTCACTTTAGAAAATGGAGACAGCATCAGATAAGGATAGGTTGGTAAAATCAAAAGAACATTTGCTAAGATAGGTATTGATTTTAAGAAAATTAGCTTTATGGAAGTTGTAAGAAGAGATGGTAGTTGAAGAAGTGGACTGGGTTGGAGAGTTATGGAAAAATAAGAGAAGAAGAGGGGGTGAAATTTGTCCACAGTTGACAATTATAAAGGGGCACAACGTTACTGTGGAGTTAATAGGATCACTATTGAAAATAAGGTCTAGTTGCCTACATAGAATTACGGACGCCACTTACTTGGAACAGGCTTGAGTCAGTTATACTATCAATGAAAAGACACTCCTTGGATGAATTGTTTGATGCGGTAAAAAAATAAGTGATCATCCGATGGAATCCAGTTTAGCAGGGGCAGATTAAAGTCACCAAAGATAAGGATATCGTCGAGGGAATCACTTAGGTCAATTAGTTGGTCAATTGCTTTAATAGCAAGGATGTAGGATTCAATAGGCTGAGCTGGGAGAATGTAGCAACACATAAGGTACAGGGACTTGTTGGGAAGTATTATTTTAATTGAAACAAAATCAAGTTTAACAGAAGAAGAGATAGCTATGAGAGAAGAGTTGAGGTTATTGTGAATGGCAAGTAGGACACATCTACATGGAGAATCAACTTTAGGGGTGGCAGGATATTTAAACGTGGGGAGGGAGTGATCGTCATCTCGGAAAACATTATAAGAAATAGCTCCTGGCTCTTTATGTCGGGGATCAGGTTGGTTTCTGTAAGAGCATAGACGTCGAAAGAGAGACAGTGCAGATAAGCAGTGCAGTACTAAATCATTTTTTTTTTCTTCTAAAATTGATCGAGCATTCTATCCATGATACAAGTGTCCACATTTGTATTCCTTTTTACGAAAATAACTTAGAAATGACCTCTCAGATACCTTACGGTCTAGAGGAATTAAATTTCCAACGAAGAATGGTCTTTTGTGAAAGTAGAAAGTAGAAATAGAAGAACTGTCAGAATCCGTATGTTGCAGAGTTTTCCCCTCGTATTTTGATTAAGGAGTTTTAAAGATATTCACATTGCTATCTTAAAGTATTGCAGATCTGGCTATATACTCGTATTAAGCTTCGTCAAGAACTGAGTAGTGCGCCATTTATGTTAAGCAGTTTGATGTTAATTTCCCTAAGCTTGCAGGCTTAGATACAATAGTTATAGACTCCTCGTTTTCAGCTATTGCTTGAAAGATGTGACGGTCTCGTTTGCAATGCAAATCTGGACAGCTCTTTTACGTTTAATACAAGTAA
Source organism: Volucella bombylans (assembly GCA_949129095.1). NCBI lineage: Eukaryota > Metazoa > Arthropoda > Insecta > Diptera > Syrphidae > Volucella > Volucella bombylans. Next base: position 96,646,894 of record OX422142.1, read on the forward strand.
AACATAGAAAAATTTCTTAGACCAGCGCTTGAAGGAATCGAAAGCGCAGCATTTCTATGTAGGCACAGAAGATCAGTTCGTTGTCGCTGACAACACCTGATTCGCGAATTTCTTTTACTATAGAAACAAGTTCATTATAGTTAAATGAAATAAAGTCCGAGCTAAAGGTGTAAGACGTTTTCGAGTCATTTGGCATTTTTTGGCAATAAGCTCTGGAATTTGTTGACCTCATTAGGTCGTCTTGTACTTAGAGGAAATCGAAATGTGCCAAAAGATTTCGATGTCATCTGCATTGCAGATAAAGCTGAATTAAGAATAATGAAATTAACATAGTTGACTGTCAGCATGAACTGCTTGGGGTACGCCGCAGGAGGCGTTTATGGGTCTATATACTGCACACTGGATGAAGGAAGAAATCCACATAATAAAATCAGATTGAAAGCCAAGAGCCTTAAGTTCGAGGATGATAACTTTAAATGAAATTTTGTCGAAAGCTTCGCTTAAGTCAATAGTAATTATAATACATCAACTTATAAAGTCCACAGAGTACTTGATACGAATCCTTTTAGGTTTGTGTTATAGCACAACCCTTAAAGAATCCGTGTTGTTTTTCTCAAAAAGCTTTGCGATGGACGACAGTTTCGCGATGGGCCTATAATCTAAGATTACATCTTTTCGGTCCTTCTTTTCGAGAGGGATTATGTATACGTTGTTCAGGAATTAAGAAAAATAGCCTGTGAAATGGAGAGCTGAGACAAAACTGTTAATTGGCCGACTCGGTGCTGTGATTTGACCCGTTAGAGTCAATCGTCAGCTTCATAGTGGAAATTTGACTGTCATTGTCATTTAACAGTCTTGACAACTTGATAACAGGACTTGACAACTTTTTTTTTAAATAAAACGCAAACCATTTAAGATATTTCAAAAACTTTATTATCGGCTTGAAGTACAATCAAAACATTTATGAATGGAACTCGACTTCGTTCATATGGCCACCGCGGGCACGTTTGCAGCGGTTGATTAGTTGGACCCAATTTTCAACGACTCGGCCACACATTTCGGCCGAAACGGCGGCTATTTCGCGTTGGCCCAATAAAGCCCCCGGCATGCAAACCGCACCGAACACCGGATTTTCACCCGATCAATAACGCATATTTTGCTTATTGACGAACCTATTGAGCCAAAAATGAGCTTTGGGCATCACTGAAGATGATTTTGCGATGAAATTCATCATCTTTGCGCATCTTCTCCAGAACCCAATCGGAGAACGTACGTCGCTTCAAATGGTCCATCGGCTTCAATTCTTGAGTCAGCTTCACAAATTAAATTCAAAGTTGTCAAGTTCCTATTGGAAAACCCTTTATATCAGCATTGACTGCGGATCTACAAGGTGGGGCAAAAGAAAAGCCACAATGTCAAGTACCATTGTGCTTTGACATTTAGTTGACTACAAGCAATGGAATGATACACATCTGAAGAACGCGGAATTACTGTTCCTGCTTATTTGACCAATTTCGGTTTGTTGTCTCGTCGTCCTGCACTATGTGCGCGAACAATTAAGCATTTGGTTGAGCGTCTCATGCAAATTGGGTCCACTAAAGACGTAGCAAGAAGTGAGCGGCCCCGTATTATCTGTTCGACTGAGTATATCACTGCTGTGGCCGAGGACGTCCGAGAGAGTCCACAAACATCGACCGAACAATGATGCACACTATTTGGCTTCAGCAGACGTTCATCACGTCCAATTTTGGTGAAAGACCTGAAGATGTTCCCTTATAGAGTGCAAAGCGTTCACCAACTGCTACCTGCTAACCGTTAAGTGAGATTAACTCACTCCTATGCTCAGCTAAACCTGATACAAGAATCATAATGAGCGATGAAGCCCATTTCCACTTATGTAAGTGGTAATGTGAATAAACAAAATTTAGATTTCTGGGGCACGGAGAATCCACATGAAATGCACGAAGAGCCATTGCATCCCCTCAAAGTAACTTTTCGGTGAATTATTTCTTTGAGGACTCCGGCGACACCACCGTAACCCGTAACTAGTGAGCGCTATAGACAAATGTTAAACGAGTTTTTTTGCCGCAAGTTGCTGAATTGGGTTTGGCTCATTATTGGTTCAACGATGAAGATTTTGAATCACCAATTTCCAGGCCGTGTGATCTCTTGGTTTAGCGATTTGAACTGTTCAGCCAGATCGCCAGATCTGACGGCACGAGACTTTCTTCCTTTGGGGCCTTTTCAAATCTCGCGTTTACCACAACAAACCACAAGCCTTGCAACTCTTGCAAGCCAACATTGAAGAAGAAATCTCCATTTTGGAGCCAGCTGTTTTGCGAGCAAGAATTCAAAATGCTGTAAATGCATCACCTCCGGAGGTTGTCATTCTACTTAATGTCATCAATTTTACACCTTCTGTTTTCGTGTAAACAGAGCCAATTTTTTTTCATTTCTAACAAAATGGCAGCCAAGTCATATTATGGCATTGTTTTTTACCCACCTTGTACGACTACGTTCACTTGTTCATCTTTGCAGGCTTTCGTTCCTACTTTGTTGCTCTGGCATGTCTGAATGTTTTCCCCGATATAACATCTCTCAATTTCCTCGATCTTACGCTTTTGGTGGTCTTATTGCTTTATTCTGAAAAACAGGTGGTTGCCCTTCATTTTTTCTTGTAGAGTTCACGAGCACCTACAGTCTTCCTCTCTCTTTCTCTGCATATGCTAAACAACATTCGTCGTTACACAACGATCAGGCGCGGTATTTTTGACGCCTTGTTGCTGGTCTTGCCACTGGGCTTGAGAACAAGATACTGTTGTGGAGATTAAGCCGCAATTTATTGGGAAAATTTCTGGCGAGTTTTTGTGATTCCAGCCTCCAACGTCAAACTTCCTCAGACTACATATTTACTTTTCATAAAGGCGTTATAGGGATATCCGAATTCGTACCTTGGTTTCAAGAAGACGAGGAAATCGTGCTTTCTACAATGGAGTTTGTGAATTCCCTAAAGTGAATTCGAGAGGCCTACATCCGTTGTCGGAGATTATGTCGTATGAAGAATTTGACAGTTTACAATTATTAAAAGAAGAACAATTTCATAAATTAGCCAGTTTTTCGAGTTCAAATAACTGCAAAGAGCCTAAAACTATTTGTTCTTTCAGCCAAATGAAATGGGTTATTTGGCCATTTTTTCCTCTAACGATGTTTTGCCAAAGATTTCTAGTCCTATGAATTTTTATTTTTATTGTACCTCTCCTCTTGAATTGACTCTTTTTTTTTTTTGACTACACCCAATGGCTGTATTGGATATAATAAAAACAAAATGCTCAAAAACTCCACTCCACATGAAATTAAACTCAAACATAAAAGCAAAGAATAATGTCTAAAAACTACGAATATAATCAGCCTTTCATAAATATATTCCGATCGCTTTAATATCCTTAACAAACAATTTACTAAATTAACAAAAAAAAGCTTTTAATCTTAAACCGAAAGCATCCGCCATTACTTTTATACAAAAGCAATTCAGAAAACAAAAATAACTCCTTAAAAACAATAAAACTAGTAAAAATCGAAGAATTGTACCAAAAATTTTTGTATTATTTTTGCTTCTTTTTTTTAACAAAATAATGGGAATGAGACTTAAATGTGTATTAAATATGACTAAGGTAAAAAAAAACGTTTGTGGAACGTTAAATTAGTGTGAAATTTAGCAAAAAAATAAAAATAAAAAATATAAAGAAAAATGAATTGTATAAACTATGATAATTTTTATATATGAGGAAAAAACAAAACAAAATAAAAAGTATAGGAGTAAAAGAAATATAAATAAAAGGCTTTGTGTTGAAATTTAAAAATTAAAAAGAAAATGATCAAAATTGCTGAACAGGGAAAAGGCTTGATTGAGTTATCCTTCAAGATATAAACAATGTTTTGTTCTTTATTTAATATACAATATTATAGATAATATATTTTTTATGTACAAAATAAGTCATTTGATTTAAGGAAAAATAATACTTATTGTAAATCCTAGACAAATATTTCCTTATCCATTTAACATTGATTGTTTTTATGTTATGAAATCGCTGCCATTAGCAGTTGTCAGCTAATAAGTTACAATTCAAAAAAAAAAGGAAAAAGAGAAATGTGTGTTTTAGAACGATTTTGTCTGTTGTAAAGCAGATGTCAAATAAATTCCAGGTTGTCAAGTCATTACTCAAGGCACGTTAATCTTATAATTTTATGGTTAATGATTCAATAGATTTTATTTTGTGAAAAAATATGAAAAAATAAACCACATTAGTGGTAAAAGCCCCTTGTCTTATAATGCCCTTTAAAATCCATGGGTTTCAGCACTTGCAAGGTGCAATGAGTAGGTACATTTGCTAATCCTTATGTCGACCCAGGACAAGGCTGATTTTCTATCATAAAATAAACCTATTTGATAGGCGTGTTTCCAATGAGAGTTCCAACTTGTTCCGCTATTTAAATGAGGCCACATTTAATTGCGGTAGGTCGAAAGGTTTGATAGTTTGAAGACGGCGGCTCAACGGATTTATTTTTTAAAAGATTTATAGATTGTATAAATGATATGTCCATTGGGCCGAATTTTGTGCTTTCCTGCAAAGTGTCTTGGTTAGTCTTCGACCGTCAGAAATTCCGAGGTTTGTATATAAATCGCTATCTCTTATGGACCACAGCACTTTATATTAAAATTTTGTAAAATATTGGCTTTAGTCTTATTGTTATAACCACAGAGTTGTATACTATACGTGCCCATTGTACGATTTCTCATTTGATTTCTTTTTCATGTGCAATTTAAATTTTAACTTTGCGCTGCATGTAATTCCATTTATTTACGAACGGAATACAAATTTGGTTCCATTGAAAGCAATCTGTCAAGCCTTTGTCAATTCATTTAAATTATTACGAGCGCTTTGTTGTTTAAATGTTGATTCTTCAGTTGTTTTATCAACTGCTAGCATGCTAAAACGGTCCTCTCTTCTTGGGTAAATAAGAGACTTAGAAGGGGACCAAGAAGACTTCCTTGCGGCAGGTCAGCTAATATTTCTTTGAATTAAAAGAAATTCATTTGGCATTGAAAAGCCGATTTTCGAAACACGTTTTCAATGTATTATATAGACTCAAAGGTAAGACTTATTGTTATTTAAATGTCAAACCTTCATGCCAGGAATACAATTTTTTTATGTCAATAAGCGGCAGTGTACGCCTAAGTCGTATCGTCTGTACGGAATGGATTCTAATCTAAGTGCCATGATTATTATATAGAAAAGTTTGGTTAATGCCTATTTAGGTAACATTTGAAGGACTTCTCTTGTTAATGAGTTGTATCAGGGGTCTCTTTAAGATGGACGGCAAAGGTATCCGTTTCCCCTTTACTTTCCTTCTTTATTATTCGTTTTGGTTGGCGTCGCAGAGGCTTCAAGTCTTTTAGTATCTTCGCTGCTTTCCAAAACAAATAACTGCATTAAATAATTTCAATGATGTAATTAGATTCGACATCGAAACTAGTCAGGAATAATTCAATGTCTTTCTTAAGCGTGTGAAATTCTAATACGGCTAGAAAATTTTGCAAATACTACTACAATATATTATCCCAATTGTTGGTCGTTGCTTAAAAAAACATTACGAATTCAGCCTCATCCTCAATCCTAACACTCATTTATATTAACATTTCAGCTGTCAGATCTTTGGACAGGGCCAAATAAGTCACTTCGCTGTTGATTCAACGCTTCCAGATTGTGTCATGTCTCCACCTACAATTGAGTGCGTCGGATGTTTATTGAGACGAGCTCTTAACATACACAAATTCGCTGCTTTAAATGGGACTTAGAGATTTTCTAATACTAATCTTTTCGGGGAAACAAAGCATGTTGGATGTTTTCAAGTACGTAGTCCACAAAATAAATGCTATTGTCCGAGTACCTCAGGATTCCCTGTTCTCTCCGACATTGTTTTTAATTTCCTTTAATAATCTCTTGCCTGCCACTTCTATTCCTCTTGTTATTCATATTTATTTCCGGATTCGAACAGTAGCGTCAGTTACACCTGTGTAATGTGGCAATTTGTCAGAGTCATTGATGGTGTGCTTTCTTTCTCGATTACAGTACGTGATTTTCGTATTCGTCCACATCCACATAGGAAAGTAAATATAGAGGCATTTGACAGATTATGGCTCTGGCGTTTCGTCTAAGTTTCGCATAATACTCTCACCGAATAACGATACCGAATAAATCACATGATGTTAAATCAATATGTCGGGAGCCTTGGTATCAGTGGATTGTATGGATCTTATACAAAGTGACTGATGTCTCTATAATTGGCGTACACTAGAATATTTCCTTATTTTGGGATCGAGCATACATTACGGGAGGTTCCATTCTCCAGATGTGTGTCAATAACAATCTACGTCATTCCATCTCGCCAAAAATGCTTCGAAACGGCTAAGTCTCCTCAAGCGATGTAAGAAATACTTTATCCCGTCTGATCTATTATCAACATATAAAGCAGTTATTTTCCCTGAATTGGAGTACAATGCCCACATCTGACCAGGTGAGCCGATATAATGTGTATGTTGTCTTAAATTGATCTGTCGCTATTCTCATCCTAGTGATCTGACGTGATTACCAATAGCATTCCCTTCCTTTCATACCTTCAACCGTAATACTCTTCTACTTGTCTACGCTCGTGACTATCGCAATTTTTTCCCAAACAGACGATTATGGTATGCCCTTCGGAATTCTTAATTTTCTCGTTATTATAACCCTCTGACATTCAAAACCAATGCACATCAATATCCCTCCTTCTTTCCTGTCTAACTTTCCTTCGGTATCCCTGTCTGCAAACATTTTTAAGGATACACAAATCCAATAATAAAAAAAAATTTTGTAAATACAATAGAATTCCACCCGAAGAACGCGTTCGTATCATTCAATATTGTTTTTAAAATCCATCTGTAATTCGTGAAATGTACAGAAGATTACGTGATTTGTAGGCCCTCATAATCGACAAATTGAGCTCGCAATTCGTCGTGTTGTGGACAAGTTTCATACCACATACTCTCTACATGACGCAAGTCCAACAATGCGTCAACGCAATGTGCGTACAGAATACATTGTAGTCTCTTTGAGTGAAAGTATGGTGGAATATCTAGAATTGTCAATTCAACGTTGATCTCAACAGTTTGAAATTTGTCTGTTGCTGGGAAAGTGCTTTAGTACTCCGTCGAAATGTCTCTATCAAGTTATGAAGCTGCAATCCGATCATGTAACTTGGATTGTTTTGGAACTCAGCAGTTAGTTTCAAGTTTTGTCACGCGTCGTTTCTGCTCATTTTTTAGAGTATAAAAACAGCAAATTTTTAGCGAGTGAGGGATATATACCGGTTACTAAACACCTTATCATACCCAATTCCTTTATATTTGTATTTTCTGAAAAATCTGAAAAAGTTATCAGGCAAGGATGATAATTGGTTTTTGACCTCCAGCTTTTAGCTCTTATCAAAAATACTTTTGAGCACAGGCAAATGGGGTCTGATGTCATAGCGCTAGACGACGTCACTGGGAACGCTCACTGCGAAGGTTTCCGAAATTTCCGATCTTTTTTTTGCGAGTTAACCTTACTGTTATGTATTTAGAGGAAGACGGTTTAATCTAAAGTACAACGCAACGTACTAGGAAAGATCCAATGATGCCGGGAAAAATCAGTTTCTAGAGTCTAATAATCTAAAGTATCTAAATGTATAACCCATATTTCGCTAAGCAATGAATAAAATAAACCTTATTTTAGTCTTGTACATCTAAAGGATATTCCCTGATGATAAGCCCCATGTCCGTTACCAAATTTCCTCATTGGTTTAGGTTCGGCGAGAACAGAGTTGGAAACCCATATTAACAATTGTGGCTGCCTATCATAAATACAACAAGTTCTTTTCTTGATTATGTCTAGAGCAGCTGCACTTTAGGCCAAACAATCGCATGACATGATAAAATAGCGCAGCTGCATTATCTTCATATGATTGAAATTGGACGTTAGAACTATTGATAGCACCAAGGAGAGCGTCAACGGTTCGACCACACGATATTGTCTAGCCAAGTTGAATGTTTCTTACGCCGTTAAAAGACGCATTCCCGAAGGGCCTTATAACTTCGACTAAATCTCTATTTAGTGTGCTCTCCCTTGTTACCTTGCCACGATAGGCTTACTCGTAATTCTTTCAATTAGATTTTACATTGTAGTCCTGCAAAATCTTTTTCTCAATTTCCAGGGAAAATATTCTCACGAGTATATCTCGAACACCTATCCAGGCTTTTGAGTAAGAAGGAGGTAAGATTGGCAAGTCTATAATTTTTTTGAATAAAACTACTCTCACTGTTCGCTGAAGATTTGTTATCTACATAAGCAATAAAAATCCTCATCCGATTTATTTGTAGCGAATGTACTCGTATCGATTCTTGATATTTAAAAAAATGACGGCATAGTTGAGACAAATGATGACCAACCGACACCGTGAACTGTATCTCAAAACTGAGTTCAGTTATATATAGTTTCAGTGATAGCAGTTTGTTCTGGATTGAATCTGATCCCATTTACGAGCAAACTAGTTTCGAGTCTGAGACTTGCATCATATCAGAGTTTCCAATTCTATTGAAGGGCCTTTCTCAATGTTATTTCTGCCTTAATCTATTGAGGTTTGATATATTTGGAGAAAGGACGACCTGTAAAGGACACTGCAGTTGTTGTTAACACTACTCGGTTGTTTTATCAATACATCTCTTTTTTCTATTGAAGTTTGCCTATGGTGGTAGTGCGGTTACCATCTCCATTTCTGGGGCTTATACATTTTAAATAACTTTTCCAAATAAAATAAATTTTACAGAGGAAATAGAAGGTGTCTTACGACCTTTTGTAATTATTCAAGAAAAAATAAAGAAACTGGCAGAGCTTAAACGGACTGTAGCTAACACAATCAGATATTTCAGTCTTCTTTCAGCAAATGAAGCCCAAAGATATACAAAATTTATTAATAATTTCCAACAAATATTTTACTATAAAAAATTGCTTAAAAATATATAAATCAAATTACATTTAAGACAAAGTACATATTAAAACAAAAGATGCTTGACGACTGTTATATTTTGCTAAAATATCTCCTGATATCTACCGTTTACCTAATAAAAAAAAAGCTACCTATCTAAATACATATATATATATTTTACTATACCAAACAAGACTTAAGTGTATCTAAAAGAAAATGAAAAACGATTTTATCATTAACCATTTGCTTTCATGAGCTAAGCAAAAATTTAACAAAACAAAAAATACCAATTTTACCTATTACAAAAAAAAAATACATAAACGCTGGCTGAGCTTAAAAAAGATATACTTAAACTATCGACTTAACCATACAAAATAAAATGAATTTACAAAACTAAAGAAAAAAGGCAAACAAACAATTTTGTTGTTTATTTTTGCAAAAATGCTTATTTTAATTGATTTTACAAATTATTGTATATATGAAGAAATAAACTGTTTTCTTTCCTCAAATAAATAAAAAAAAAAAACCCAACCAAGAACAAACAAAATCCAATACCTGTGTCAAACCACCTTAAACTTAAAAAAAAATACAAAAACCGAACTCTATTCGTTCTAAAATCCTAATTGTTTATTAAGTAGAATGTAACAACAAAAATTATTTCTTTTGAATGTTTTGATCTCAGTGTTAAAATTAATTTCATAAACGCACCAATTTCAATGAACTTTAAATTTGCGCACATCTACTTATACAGGGTGTCCCCTAATTCATCAAGGATAATGTGGGAAATATTTTTTGGCAATCGTCTAAGAAAAAAATCATTCTACAGTAAGGGTCTATCTCCAATGTTGGCTTACTTTGGTGTACCCTGATCCTGACCAATGTTAGTGGAAATTGCTCTCTTAAAACTAATGGTGGAACCGTTTAGGACATTATTTTTAGAAGAAATACTAGCCTTTGTAACTGCGTTTAAATAAAGTTGACGTCTTGTTTGAGTCTTCAGATATCCAATTTCTAAGCCAGTTTAATTTTTCTTGCCCATGCTAATTTTTGATTTTGAGGTCATTTTTCTTCAGAAAATGCGTAATAAACATAATGATTACTAGTTTTTTCTTATGAACGTAACAATAATAAAAAAAAATCATCAAGAAGTTTAGAAAAACTTTTAGAAAAAGGTAAAATTTAAAAAAAAAGGCGTTTTTTGCTTTAAGCTATGAATAAAAAATGATTTTGTGTTTTAGATAATTTTTATTTTATGTGTGTACCAAAACAGTTACAACATGTAGTCAACGTGTCCTCCTTGGTTTTGTATGCATGCTAGATCGCGTTTTTGGATTTCACGTATGCTGCTCCACTTTTGAGCACGCTTCGAGAATACACTTTTCCAATGCACTTAAAGTTGCTATTTCGGTTGAATAAACAAGAATGAAAGCATTCTTCCACATACTCGTACACAAAAAAAATCCTACACTGTAAGGTCAGGAGATCTTGCAGGCCAGTGAACTGGCCCATTTGTTCCTATCCAACGATTACCGTACACTTCATCTAGGCAATTCTAAACCTTATGACCATAGTGTGATGTAGCATAATCCTTTTGGAAATACTTATGATGAAGCTAGTTGAATTGGGGGAATGTTCTCCAATATATGGTTCTGCTGAATCATTTCGTAAAAACTCCAGATTGAGCCCAGGTGGTAGTATGAAGAGGCCAATTAATTGAATTTGGGTTGAAATGATTTATGTATGTGGATTGTCCGCAGCCCACGTATGAAGATTATGAAAATTTGTGGTCACATCTCTTGTAAATTGAGATTCTTCCATCTACAGAATTCTGCTAATAAACTCGTTGTCATCTAAGCTCCAGCAACCAGTTAGAAAACTTAAGTCTCTTTTCTAAATCATCGGGTAGCAGTTCTTGCACAGGTGTATGGTTATATGTATAAAGATTTTCTCCATGCAGTATATTAAAAATTTTAATTCTGGAAACATTGAATTGGAAAGCTAAGCGTCTGATGCTGATGGACGGATCAGCTGTAATAGCTCCCAGTATCCTTTCATCAGCCGAAATTCTTCTTACTTTGTGGAGCTCCCGAGTTAAGTCGTATATTAGAAACTGATCCCGTTTCTCGAAGCCTTCGATACGTATTTCCAAATATTTGTTCACTAGAAAGGCCGCGATTAGGATAAAGTTCATGGTATTTTTGTCGCGCTCCAGTTGAACTTCCATAACACAGCCCATAAACGTAAATAATGTCTGCGTATTCTTGGTTTGCAAATCCAGACATCTCCAAGCAACTGTAACCTTGGCGTTAAACTGATGAATTAAATTTTTTTTAATTTGATACCAATCCTAACCCTTTCTGAGAACCTTTAAGGAACAAGGTAAGAAAATGGGGATCTTGACGCATTTTCTGGAGCAAAGTGACCTTAAAGTCAAAAATTAGCATTGTCAAGAAATTGGATATCTGAAGACGCAGTTACAAGAGCTGGTATTTCAGATAAAAATAAAGCGCTACCATAAGTATTAACATAGCAATTTCCGTTAACATGGGTCAGGGTACACCAAAGTAAGCCTTTTCTTAAATCCTCGCTAAATGATGTCAACATTGGAGATAGACCTTTACTGTAGAACGATTTTTATCTGAGAAAATACACAAAAACATTTCCGAAATTATCTTTAACAAATTAGGGGCACTCTGTATATTATATTTTTAAAGTAAGAAAAACAAATTCTAATTTTTGTTTTCGACAAAATAAAAATGTCCATTAACAAGAAAAAATCAGATCAATACAATTAAGTGAATGGTAGTTTGAAATGTTAACTAAAAAATAAAAACAACTTTAAATAAAATCGGAAAACAATATAAAAAAAAATATATAAATATATTTTTTATAAATGTACATGAAAATAAAATGGATCAGAATCTAAGCAAACAAAAATATAATACAAAAACAACATCTTTTAGAAAATTCCTTATTCTTTGGTTTCAAAACTCCAATTCAATCTATTTATATTTAACAGCGCTTATTTGTAATTTTAAGTTGACTAAATGTATGCCTTTTATTATGAAAAGAAGTGTAATCTACACTAAAAATTTGTGAATATTCTTTTTTTGGAAAATTTTATTGTGTTTAATTATGTCGAAACCTTTTGAGTTGTATTAAGATCTGTATAAACTCGTAGAAACCCAACTGAAAAGAAAACAGAAGTTCTACAAAAATAGAAAACAAAAAACAAAAACCAACAATTTTCAACCAAAGGAAATAAAAATAAATGTGTTTAAGAAAATGCGAATAAGTGTAAAATTTGTCTTCTTATTCGGTTAGATTGAGAGCGAGTCAGTCTATTTATGTTTTATTAATCCTTGAAGTACGTATGTAATGCGTATAAGGACATCTTATGCCAC